>CAKNYM010024181.1:0-12761 GCA_932195095.1 Andricus curvator
ATACTTTGAGGTGTTTGAAAACTCGAAAATTAAACTGATGGCGTCTTCCTTTACGCGTTATTTCCAAAGATTCCTAAATGCATTTTTAAAGTCTCCCAAAAAAAATTATGATATTGCAGTTCAATTGAGCACATATTAACTCCTATCTAATACAACTACTAATTTCGCGCATAAAGGTAATAGTTGAGTGTATAATCTAAACATGAATAATACAAACAATAAAGTAGCCTCGGAATGGACTGAAACTTTGATTGACGAAATGCATACACACGGTAAACGTAAAGTTGGAGTTTCAGGCGATGAATGGAGACTAGGTGTTTGGAATGCTAGAGGAGTGAATGATCTTAAAGTAAGAGGACTACGAGAAACTGTGCATGCTAGGAAACTAGATATTTTATGTGTACCTGAGACGAAGAAAAATGGTTGCGAAAGTAGAAACATAGAAAATGGGGTGTTGAAAGGCGGTTTTGAAATATGGTCAGGAGTAGGTAGTGAATCAAATCGTAGCCAAGGGGTCGGTTTAATTATGAATGAAAAAGCAAGACAACATCTCAAAGATCATGATTTTGTATCTCCCAGATTGTTGTGGGCTAGAATGAAGGTAGGAATCAGAAGATTATTTATCATAGCGTGCTACGCCCCAGTTGACAGTGAGCCGCGAGAAGTCAAAGACGCCTTCTGGGACACTTTAAATGACACAATAAGTACTTGCGATCAAGGTGAAAGAATAATTCTGCTACGAGATATGAACGGATGGGTCGGCGTCCAACGCCAGGATACAGATACAGAAAGGGTGCTAGGTAATTTTGGGGATCCAACAAAAAAAAATTATAACGGGGAAAAATTAGTTAGCTTATGCTTAGAAATGGGCCTATTTATTACCAATACTTGGTTTCGGCATAAAATGATCCACACTTACACCGGGTGTAAAGGAAATAACCGCAGTGCAATTGACTTCGTTATTGCGGATGAAAGACTAAGAGAACTAGTTAAAGATACACGAGTCATGAGGGGTTCCGAATGCAATACTGATCATTACCTTTTAGTCTAAAATAAACTTAGGGCGGGGATAGAGAAGAAAGGGAACAAAAAAAACGAACCACACTCGAATAAAGATTGAAAATTTACAGAAACCGGAAGTGCGAATAGAGTTTCAAAATAAGTTAATCGAACGCATAGATAGGGCAACTTGGGAAGCGCTTATAACCAATAAATATATAGAGGGCGCGTCGACTTTGTTACGGGATATCATTGTTAAAACTGCAATTGAAGTGTGTGGTACGGCAGTGGTAGGAAGAAAGTCTGGTGATGCATGGTGGAATAATGAAATTCAAGCAGCCCAGCAGGAAAAGAAAAAAGCGCACGAGAAAACATTAAACATGACAGGTCTTAGCGATGAGGAGAGAAATAGACGCTTTAAAAAACTCTTTTAAAGAATTATTAGGTGGTGAAGATATAGGGCAACAGACCTGCGACATAAAACATAATGCATTAGAAAACCCAATTGAAAAAGTCTGTGTCACTGAGATTAGAGATATAATTAAGAACTTAAAAAACGGTAAGGCTGCTGGCGTAGACAGTATTAGCGCTGAAATGCTTAAATACGGTGGCGAGTACATACCTCACAGGTTGTGCGATTTGATAAATTTATGTATCGAGACGGGGGAAGTCCCAAACGATTGGAGAAAAGCGATTATCGTACCAATATACAAAAGAAAGGGAGATAAAAGCAACTGCAGTAATTACAGAAGAAAAGATATGGGAAGTCCAAAGTGGATTTATGCCAGAAAGATCATGTACAGATCAGATATTTAGCCCAAGACAGATCACAGAAAAAAGCTTGAGAGTAGGAAAGAAAGTTTTCTGTGCATTTATTGACCTAGAAAAAGCATTTGACAAAGTAAATAGAAGTAAACTTTGGGAAGTCCTTAAAGAGTACGGAGTAAATGGAGGGCTCCTACAAGCAATAAAAACAATATATACAGGTAGTAAAGCGAGTGTAAGGGTAAATGGGAAACTGAGTGACTGGTTCGATATGATGCAAGGCGTGAAACAAGGATGCGTTATGTCCTCGTGATTATTTATCATATTCATGGATAAGTGCCTAAGAACTGCCCGCTTCGATGAAGAAGGTGTAGATCTCGAAACAGTCAAGGTACGTGGGTTAGCTCTCGCAGATGACAAAATTGTTATGGCAGAATCAATCGAGGACTTGCAAAGAATGTTGAATAAATTTAATACAAGCATGAAGAACATGGACCTCAAAATTAACGTAAATAAAACAAAAATCATGGTGTTTGAGGGAAAAAGTGAGCAAACAATATGCAACATTGTCCTAAATGATGAGAGATTAGAATAAGTTGACAAGTACGTATATCTGGGTAGCCTATTCACTAGCGACGGAAAAATAGATGGGGAGTTAGATAGGCGCATAAATAAGGGTAAGCAGGTTATCGGTAGAGCAGGACCCATCCTAACAAATAAAAACATATCAAAAAAAGCTAAAATGGCCATACATAATTCTATATTCGTACCGACTGTACTATACGGAAGAGAGACATGGACCTGTCAAGAAAAGGACAGGAGTAACATTAACGCGATCGGCATGAAACCTCTGCGCGTAATATGCGGGAAAACACTGATGGACAAAGTCCGAAACGAGACAATCCTCAAAGAATGTGGTACAGGAGAGACACTAGTTGACATATGGGAAAGAAATCAGTTAAGATGGTTCGGACATCTTGAAAGAATGAAAAATGAACAACTGACCAAACAAGTGTATAAAGGTAAAGTAAATGGCAGAATGCCCAGAGGTAGACCGCCGAAAGAATGGTTAGAATCTTTAAATGAGACATTAATCCGAAGAGACATAAGAAGCCATAGAAACACAAGAGCTTGCATGAAAAAATGCATGGACGTGAAGGAAGCTAAGAGTAGTATGCCAGGACAGAAAAGTGTGGCGACAAATAGTTTGTAAACAGAGTGGCAATAGAGTGAATGACGCCTGAAACAAAGACCTTGGATACTAAATGGGCCCAGGTGGGGAACCACACATAACAATTTTGTGAGGCTCTTCACCTGGGGTGATCGCTAGAGAGATTGATCAGCAACCTGGGTCGGAGCAGTGTTGCGGAATAAACGTGTCCTTTAAATAAATAAGACGAGAATTCCAGATCAATCTAAAATATCTATACCTAACACTTATATACCTATCTACCTCATACCTATATACCTACCTACTTTATACCTATATACCCATATACACACTACTATTTTCCAACCGAGCAAGTCACGCCTACCCCGAAAGGGAAATGGCTTAATGGTATGATAATAATAATAAATAAAAAAAAGGAAGGCCTACAAGTTTGTATCAAAATCCGGTATTTTTAAAAATAATTAAGTTAATTAACTTTTTATTTTTGATTCTTGGGGTACGTTAAAATATTACGTAACGCATATAGAGAGTTGAGGTAGAAGTCACATATAGCGTTACGCCCATATTAAAGTTACATGCATGTATGTATGTATGTATGTATGTATACCATTAAGCCATTTCCCTTTCAGGGTAGGCGTGACACTTCCCGATTCGGGTAGTGTTTCTAGGTGGATAGTTTTCTTTCTTGTAGTTATAAATAACTACAAGCGTGGGCTCACCACACCCACAATGTGCCAACAGCACTCAGTATTCTTGAATGGTCACCCATCCAAGTACTAACCGTGTCCAACCCTGCTTAACTTCAGTGATCTGACGAGAACTGGTTTTTTCAGCGTGGTATGGCCGTTGAATGATTTATCTTAAAATAATATTTAATTTAAGGATGTTAACATTAAAACTATTTAACTTCAAAAACTTTGACTTGGAAATTGTACAAAATATTAAACTTTTTATTTTGAAATTGTTTAATTACGAATGTTTAATTTAAAAAAATGTAAACTCTTCAAATTTAGAATTGTTCCATATTAGTAGGCTCGTTAACTTGGATTTTTTTCAAATATTTTAAATCATTAACTGTTCACTTTTGAAGGCTTGAACGTGAAAACTTAAATGACCGGAAAATATTGTTATAAACCCGGAAGACACCGATATCTCTTCTTTTTATAACTATTTGCATAAGAAAAGAAATTGCTCGTTATGCCGCTAAAGTTAGAAATCTAAATTAAATTGTTAAAACTGATGTGTAACACGTGGCTTGACGTAGATTGACGTAGAATCGTCGACCCTGTGTCGCTGCCGTTACCAAGTAACCGAGTTCGACAAAACAAAATAAACAAGTCATCTGTCAAACAGTAACTTTGATAGTGATTTTACTCAGGCAGGGTCGACTCCCATGGGCACGTTCGACCACTTATAGCAACACTAGCGCATCTACAAGCAGATCGAAAACTAAAATTTATCTATGTGTTCGTCCGCGTATGTGTGTATATTATTTAAATGTGTTGCATGCATTACAATTATAAAAAATAAACGAATTAATTCTAAATTATACAAATTTAAGACGAAAAATGTGTAAATACTGTTTCCTCTTTCATTTTTCGGCATAAATTTGTACAATTCTGCATTAATTCTTCAATGAATGAAGAAATACATGTCACATGAAATGTAACTTTTTTATGACATTTCATTTATTCGCATTAAAATAGAGAAATGAAATCAGTGACTTCATTCATACAACTTTTGCCTCTACAGTAGAGCCATCTAACAGGAGGTCGATAACTACAAAAGTATACGTGATCACACGCGCCCATGGGAGTCGACCCTGCCTGATTTTACTTTAATGAACAGTAAGCTTTAAACTACGTTATAATACGCGAAAGTATACACGTTTTTAAACAATGTCGGAAGATGTCAAACCTGAAGTAATTAAAAAAACTTAAGATCTACTTGGAAAGTACTTTAAAAAGGCTCCACATACAGAAAGTTGCTAAAAAGCCAACCTTTAGGTTCATTCAGGACATTATTTTAGCAATAATCAAAGAAGCGAAATTTTTGGATGGATTGTTTACTGAGGAAGAGTTAAATATGGATATTGCCAAGGATTTTGAAGCGAATCTTGCTTACTTAACAAAGTTAATCGAGTCTTTAAATTAATAACTGGCATTAACTTAAATGTACGAGCAGCCAAAATTATCGCCGGTCAAGAACGCATTAAAACTAATTAACTACTGCAAGCCATTAGAAGAGGGCTAAACAAAAATACCAACAACAAAGAAGGTATAATTCATTACAAAAATCGGAACGAAAAAAAAATGATTCGAAGAAGCCCATGGTTAAAGAGTCTTCTTCTGAAAAATTATTAACCGAGACTTCGGCACGATCAACGAAACATGTGAATAAAGAACAGCGAAAGGCGGAGCTTGAGGAAAGGAAAGCTAGAAAAGTAAAATCAAAGGAAAAATTAAAAGAAGAAAAAATCTCGAAATATCCAAGTTAAAACCAAAGTTTAACAGAGACAAGTACGGAAAAATTCGCACAGCCTGTACTTAAAGTTTTTACTAAAAACTATATAAATAACGATTCAGCAGATTCAAAAATCAAGAAAACTTCTGATTCTGCGAATGATCGAGTGAGTAAAGTCAACAAACCACAAGCACCTCAACCAAAAAATATTTTAAAAAAATATAAAATATAAAAATACCAAAAGGTGATGAACTTGTAAATATAACAAAGTTGAATGAAAAGAATGAAGCCACTATACAAAATTAAATGAAAATAATGAATACTCTATAAAGCAAACTGAGATTATAAATGGTTCAGATTCTGGGAAATATATAAAAAATTCCTAAAGCATACTGATGAACCTATACGCCTGTTGGGTAGCTACGACAGCGCCACCAATTTGGAACTATTGGGAAGAAATTTGAATTTCAATTCAATATTAACGAAAAATCTTATAGTAAACAATTAATTTTAAACGGAAGATTAACATTTTTGATTAAAATGAATTAATATTCACAGCTTGTTTTCATAAACATTGCCCAAATAACTTCGAGATGCGAAAATATATTTTCAGCAAAATTACGTGACAGTAATTGGATAGATGTAGGCAATAGTATCTGAGCAAAAAGATGAAACTGAAGACGATATGGTGATTATAGAAAATAACAAGTGATCATTATTTGAATCGACTACGCGGAAAGAGATTAATGTAACAGAGGAACGTGGATATCTTGTTGCACAGATTTTGAAAGCAGAACAAGAATTAGTAAGTACAAATAATACAGATACTCTAAACAGAAGAGTAGAAATTGCGTGGCAAACAGGAATAATACGTGATCGTGAATCTGTGATAAAAACAGTTGGTAACTTAAGAAACTTGATACAAACATTAATTACATTTACTAATCCTCTGGGGAAAGCATTGGATTATTTACAAGGAGACATTGAGATAATGCAAAAAGAGGTCATGGATTATCGTCATCAATATGCTACTGTAAACATATTATTGGAGGATGAATGTAGGAAAATGAAAGAATTTATGCACAATATGAAACAGGCTTTAGAAGATATATTGAGACGAATTTTTATAATCAATTGAAAAACATTTCCTAATGAAAATTAATATCTCGAATATTGAGCATCAAATTCAGCGGCTACTTTTTGTGCCTAATTGTGCTTAAATTTATGTAAGTTAGTGTTTATTTTTGATAAATTGTTGATAGGATTAAATAATTAAATATTCTTTTACACTTCGTATTATAAATTTCATTTTTAGTAGAATAAATTGACAGTCAGAGTCAGTCACTACTTTTTCAATTAAAAATTTGCTTGATTACTAAAGCACATAACTTAATGAATATAAAAATATTAAAACAGTAAAAATGTCGAAATCAAAAATATTCGAAGCTGTGTTTTATTAATTTCTATTTTCAGAAAGCGATGAGCATAAAAAAGACCTTAATCTTATAGAATCATAAATTTAAAAAAAAAGTTATAAAAAAATATCTATATGCGTTTTTTTTTCAAGAAAAAAATCATTTTTTAATATTGTAATAGGATGAAGGATTGAATTTAAAGTTAAAGGATGCAGTAAATATTTTTTAAACTTTAAATACACACAAACAGTAAACTGCCATGTTTTCACCCACTCCAAAAGCCATAATGAATTTCTATAACATTTTCCTGTTTTAAATATAAACAACTTACTTTTTTTCACACAGGCCACTTTTGAAAAATGACGAAGGTGGAGAGTTGGAGAAGCAGCTTAGAGAGTAAGTATCGTCAATTTTCTCCTTTAAACGTACTCAGGCTTCACAGCGCAAACTTCTCTCAAATAAAGGGGAAGCAAAGTACTTGAAAATATATATATATATATATATATATATTGTATTAACGTTTATTCAGTGATTGAAAATCACAAAAAGTTATAGATAAACATTAAATATTTGTTATTTTTAACAGCAGATGATATAAACAGCTTTAAAATTTGGCATTTTCCCTCGGAAAACATGATTTTTTCTCCTAAATCATGTGATAGACATAATAGAAATAAATCACACACTGTAAAAAAAGTTGGTATAATTCTACATCGTGTCACGATGCAAGTTATTCGATCTGCGTGCGACCATGTAAGTTTACACACTTCTGTAAAAAATTGCAGGACGTAAATTGGCAGATTATTTTTCTAAGCTATCGTTCTGAATGAAAAAGACAAATTTTTACTCACATAGAACCTATCACTATTGGAGCAAGATTAGAGGCTCTGGGACGTAATTTTATTAT
This sequence comes from Andricus curvator, assembly GCA_932195095.1. NCBI lineage: Eukaryota > Metazoa > Arthropoda > Insecta > Hymenoptera > Cynipidae > Andricus > Andricus curvator. The sequence goes on from CAKNYM010024181.1 coordinate 7,721, forward strand.
AAAGTCCAAGGTGCCATCTCTTTCTGTCAATTTTTCGATAAATTGTTGATTTACGTCCTGCTCGTAATTTCTGAGCATGCCAAGACGTAACAGTACTACCCGCCTGTGGAGTTACGCTAGAGACTGCAACTTCACTAAAAAAAGTGTTAATTCTTGGGTTCATTTCAATTTATTCACTTAGATAAAATCACCAAGATCCACGCTTATCGAATAATTTCTATCGTCGGACACAGTAATTTTACATCAGACTGTTATTTCACACTGTTCCATGGGGTTAATTGGACTACATCATGAATTTCTGTGCGACATTGGTAAATTTACCAGGTTATACATTGTCATTTGAAAGTACACTGCGCGTGAAATTACAATCTGATTGTAAATATCACCAAAGATTTTTTTTACAGTGCAGTCAGTCACCTATTTCTCGTTTCCCCACTTTTGCCCCTAAAAAGACGACTAACACTATTTATAGTGAAGAAAGCGCATAATTTTCATGAAAATTAAATGTTTTCAAGGTTTTGTTTACACGGGTGATTGCCAATAAATATACCATTTTAAGTCCCAGACATTTTCCACGGTTTTTTTTTCAACACATTTTTTCTAAAAATGTCTCAAAACAGTTCTTATAACAAAACACAATTTAGTAAAGTAAATTTATTTTAAATAATTGTTTTCTGAAAAAAGATCTCCTTTCGCTCCGCTGGGAATCGAACCACAGAACTACTGATTTCCGGTCAGGTGCTTTCCCATTAAGCTACTAGAGAGATCGAGAGAAGAAACATTTTGCAGAAATACACGTATTATTTTCCTAGTTGGTACAAATCAAATTTTTCAAGGAATCTGTATTATCATTAGAGAATAACAGAAAATATTTAACGTCTTTTCAGACTAGATGGAGCTATGAAAGAAAAATGATTTTAAATAATTTTTTCTGAAAAAAGATCTTCTTCTTTCGCTCCGCTGGGAATCGAACAACAGAACTACTGATTTCCGGTCAGGTGCTTTCCCATTAAGCTGCTAGAGAGATCGAGAGAAGAAACTTTTGTCAGAAATACACGCATTATTTTGCTAGATGGTACAAATCAAAATTTTCAAGAAATCTGTATTATCGTTAGAGAATAACAGAAACTATTTAACGTCTTTTCAGACTAGATGGAGCTATGAAAGAAAAATTATTTTAAACAATTTATTTCTGAAAAAAGATCTCCTTTCGCTCCTCTACGAATCGAACCACAGAACTACTGATTTCCGGTCAGGTGCTTTCCCATTAAGCTACTACAGAGATCGAGAGAAGAAATTTTTTTCAGAAATACACTCATTATTTTGCTAGATGGTACAAATCAAATGTTCCAAGAAATCTGTATTATCACTAGAGAATAACAGAAACTATTTAACGTCTTTTCAGACTAGGTGGAGCTATGAAAGAAAAATTATTTTAAATAATGTTTTCTGAAAAAAGATCTTCTCCTTTCGCTCCGCTGGGAATCGAACCATAGAACTACGGATTTCCGGTCAGGTGCTTTCCCATTAACCCTTAAATGACACCGGGGGTCCAAAAGACCCCAGACCTTTTGCAAGGTTCCATAAAAAATCGATAAATTGTTTTTTTCAATAATTTTTTTCGTCATCAACAAGTAAAAATCGCGCAACTATGGGGCATTATTACAATAAAGAAAGGTTTGAAATATATGGAAAAAAATTGCAGATCGAAATGTTAATAAATTTCAGAATTATTGCATGTTTTCCGAGCTGGGGTCCAACGGCCCCCATGTGTCATCTACGTGATTATTTGGAGGTGTGTGATTTAAGGGTTAAGTTACTAGAGTGATCGAGAGAAGAAACTTTCTTCAGAAATACACGCATTATTTTTCTAGATGGTACAAATCAAATTTTTCAAGGAATCTGTATTATCATTAGAGAATAACAGAAAATATTTAACGTCGTTTCAGACTAGATGGAGCTATGAAAGAAAAATTATGTTAAATAATTTTTTTCTGATAAAAGATCTTCTCCTTTCGCTCCGCTAGGAATCAAACCACAGAACTACTGATTTCCGCTCAGGTGCTTTCCCATTAAGCTACTAGAGAAATCGAGAGGAGAAAGTTTTTTCAGAAATACGCGCATTATTTTGCTAGATGGGACAAATCAAATTTTTCAAGGAATTTGTATCATCATTAGAGAATAACAGAAACTATTTAACGTCTTTTAGTTTAGTTAGTTTAGCGTTTATTAAAGCCATGGGACAAGTCCCCTACAGGCAAAAAGGTATTTACATGAATAGGTACATACATTTTGTATAATATTATATATATATGCTATAACTTAATCTAAGACATTAAAATTGGGAATAATTTGGTAGTCCTAAGCAAAATACAGTTCCATAAATTAAATTAAATTAATTAAATATCAGTTCAATGTATATATATTCGCAGCATTCGGAACGCATTGATCTTAGAGTAGAGACTGCTCAGTTAAGAGGTGCCGAAAAAGATTAGTTTTAAAAACCGTCAAATTCTCCGCATTACGAATATTTTCAGGAAGAGAATTCCAGAATAACGCTGAAGATATGCAAAAAGAGTTATTGCACATGGAAGTTCTGTAAGGATTAATGTAAAGTAAATTTCCATCTCTCTAAGATAGGAAGGATTACCTGTTGTTAGAATACTGTATAGATTTGTGGCCATAAAGTATTGACGCCTAGTTTTGACTCGTAGCCAGCCAAGTGAGTTCAAATACGATGAAATAGAGGTATCTTTAGGCAGATCAAAAATAAAGCGCACGCAAGCATTAAGTGCTCGTTGTAACATAACGTCTCGCTCAAGTGAAATATCATCATACACCAAGCAACAATAATCTAGTAATGGAAAGATTAGAGCAGAAATCAATTTTATGCGAAGTGATCTGTCCAGAAATTTTCTATTTGCTTGAAGAGGATATAATGTCCTATTTATTTTATTAAGTATACCGTATATATGCTCTTTCCAATTCAGAGTAGGATTCAAAATAACACCCAGACTACGAGCAGAGATAGTGTATTGTATTACAGTGTCATTTAGCATTAGTGATGGGAGAGAATTGAGATCGATATTGTTGAGAAAAATAGCATTACCTAGGATCATGGCTTTTGTTTTGGAGGCATTTATCTTTAACTTATTCTCATTTACCCATAGAACAAGCAGGGCGATTACCTCATTCATAGTGGTAATTGCCTGGAATATTTCGGAGGGAAAGCAATGAATATAGACTTGTAGATCATCAGCATATATAATATAGTGTACTATACGTAGGAAAAGTTTGAGATCAATTAAGAAAATTAAAAATAGTAGGGGCCCTAGTACAGATCCCTGCGGCACTCCTGAAGTAATTGGAAGCCAGTTCGATCTTTCATTATTATCAGGATTTATAACAGCTTGTTGTCTATTTGAAAGATAGGAATTAAACCAAGATAAGGCTGCATCGGAGCAACCAATTTCTTTTAACTTATGAAGAAGAATGCCATGATCTACTAAGTCAAACGCTTTACTGAAGTCGAAGAGGACCAATAAGGTTATTTTACGAGAATCAATAGCTTTTTTAATGTCAGTTGTGATTTTGAGTAATTCAGTCTGAGTACTATGACCTTTTCTGAAGCCCGTTTGGTATACATCGAGAAGATTATTAGTCTCGAGAAAAGTAACAAACTGTTTGTGTACTATTTTTTCAAGAACTTTAGATAACGCACATGGTAAAGAGACAGGTCTGTAATCGCTTGGAGAAACTGGATTTTTGATTTTAGGTATGGGTCGTATGACTGTTTTCTTCCAGGTGTCCGGGAAAACAGAAGATGTAAGTGATAGATTGAATATCTCAGTGAGGTGAGGAATTAACACCTGCATACCTCTCTTAAAGTAACTAATTGGAAGTCCATCTGCACCTTTGGAGTCGCTTTCGCATGATTGAATTGCATAGCACACATCAAAAGGTGTCACCTCAGAAAAGCTAAACAGTGAAGTCATATTATTATCCAAAAGATAAGATTCAGAAAAAGAAATTTGATTATAATTTGTAGAAACGTTTAGTACTGAATTGAAATAGGAGTTGAATTCGTCAGCAGTAATTGAAGTAAATATTGAGGTATTTTTAGGATTGATAAGACCCAATCTGCGAAATTCATTCCAGAGGTGCTGAGGTTCAGTGATTTTAGATAATCTAGCTGTGTTATATGCAATTCTGCTATTCTGAATTTCAATTTGTACCGAGTTTCTCAACGAGCGAAATTGTGACATCAAGTAGAGGGAATTATTGCGCTTAGCTGCATTGTATAGTCTGTCTCTTTTCTTCATTCTAAGTCTGATTGTGGGTGTAATCCATGGTGCCGGAAGGTTCTTAGGTTTATATGCACGGAGTCTAGAGAATTTTTCATTGGAATCCAATACTTAATTTGTATAAGGTCATGGTGAGATAAGAAAGGTACTTCTCTTTGACTATACTCTATAACCATATCATTATCATTTACTGCGCAAAGATCCAACCAGGTATGAGAGGTGGCGGTATGGTGTGTGGGAGAGAAAGGAATTAATGACAAGTTATTCAAGTATAAAAATTGTCTTATTTGATCCGAATAATAAGATGATTTACAAAGATCTTCATTGAAATCACCTAAAATCATGATATTAGTAAATGCCGGAGAATGAAGAGTAAATGCTGCCTCAAAATCAGTAATAGACCCCGCATTCGGGGGGCGATACACAACACAACACATGATCTTAGGTGCGTTAGGTGCAATGATCTCTAAGATCATAAATTCAGGTCGAGGAGAAATAATAAGATCCGCGTCAGATTCAGACGAGCATTGGAGAATACGTCCAATTAAAGTTTGGCGTATATACATTCCGACACCTCCACCCTGTCTTCCCTTTCTATCACATCGAAGAAGATAAAATCCGGGAATTTCTACTTGAAAGTCGTTAATATATTCATTCAGCCAGGTTTTAGAAACCGCAATCATGTCATAGGAATTATTTAAGAGAAAGAAACGAAATTCATGAATGTGCGCTCTGAG
>CAKNYM010024190.1:0-50651 GCA_932195095.1 Andricus curvator
ATTTACTCAAGGTTCTATCGACCTTAAGGAACACATTCTCATCCAGACACTCGCGCTTCGCGCTCGATATTTGATTTGAAAATCATTTGAACCGTATGATAGAAACAAAAAAGTTTGAGCGCACTTACGGCGTGCGATTTGGTAAATACACTGAGCGCGCACTTTGTGCTTCGTATTATATGTTCTTCATATACAAATTACTAAATTTGTATTTGATTTCAAATGAAAAGTAATGATATAATTCAGGCGACAAATTTTATTAGTTAACATTTTATTTTAGCTTGTGCCGTTTATCAAAAAAGTTAATTTTTTCATTTTGAATATATTCTTACCACAAAAATTGATTACGGGTGTGTAAGTCTTTTTTGAATGCACAATTTTTGTTCATTTATATGTTTTCGTACCTTGCATTGTTTTTTCAAAAATTTGATTTTTTTTACTGTCAATGTTATTTTCACGAATAAAACAAAAACCACGCATCCTAAGGAAACATGATTTACAACAAATTTGTACCTCCTCCTTGAATAAATAAATGTTGTTTATGTCATTTTTTTCGTAGCTCGTGTTATTCGTCTACAAAGTTGATTTTTCTATTTTCAATGCTGTTTTTTACAAATAAAACAAAAACTACGCGTCATATCAAAAAGTGAATGATAAGAAATTTGTAGATCTTTTTTAGGCGCACAATTTTGGTGAAATGATCTTTTCTGGTATCTTGCATAGTTTGACAGCAAAATGGCTTTTTTGATTTTTCATTAATTTTTTGTGCGATCAAAATTTGAATTTTTTATTTTTCAAAAAATTCAAAAAGTTGTTATGAAAATATTATAGGGTGTTCAGGAATCAACGTTTTTCTCCTCTTGACTTTTTTTCATATCGTGCGTTTTTCGGCTTAAAATGTTCATTTTCGTTTGTTTTTTGGAATTTTGAAAATGCTATAACTCCAGTAATTTTTTTTTTATCACGAAAAGTCATAAGAATATTTTGTTCGTCATTTTGCGTACTACTAATAACCGTACATAGCATTTTCAAATCTTCCAAAAAAGTGGTCTCAAAAATTTTCAAAATGTGCTCACTTTTTGGATTTTCATCCAAAATAGCTGGTTAACGAACTCGTTTCCTATTTTTCGGCCATAAAAAAGTGTACCAAAGCTCAATCAAATCTGATCATTTTTTCGAAAGTTATCGTGGCTACAGACAGACAGACAGACAGACAGACAGACAGACAGACTACAGACAGACAGACACCTTCGTAAAAATCGTTTTTTCTAGCTCAGGGGGTCTCAAAACGTGGAGATTTGATGAAAACCGACTATGTCAAATTTTACATAAAACCAATACCTTCTCATTAGAATGAGAATGTAAAAAGATTTTCTACCAAAATACGCCTAGATCAATTTTAACCCAAAAGGACGAATTTTCAACTACAACAAAATTAATTTTTAACCAAACTGTTGCATCAACAGCCAAATAGATGACCTTCAAGCAAAAGAAGTTCATTTTTGATAAAAAATGAAGTCTCTGCCAAAAAAGATGACTTTTCTATTATAAAAGATGAATTTTCAATCCAAAAGGACGAAATTTTAACAAAATAGTTTAATTTTCTACAAAAAAAAGATGACTTTATCAGAATAAATCAATTTTCAACGTACAAAAACAGTTGCATTTTCAAGCCAAAAATACGAATTTTTTAGCAGACAGCTGAATTTTCAACCCGAAAAGTTGAATCTTCAACAAAAAGTTAATTAACCGAATAGTTGCAATTTGTACCATATTGTTGAATTTTTAAGCCAAACAGACGAATTTTATACAAAACATATGAATTTTCAACTAAAATGATGCATAAATTGTAGCCATTTTTAAAAATCTAGTTAAACTTTGAAGCAACTAGTTGATTTTTGAACCAAAAATACGAATTTACAACCCATTAGTTGAATCCTCAACCAAAACATATTTATTTTCAACCAAACACTTGAAATTCCAACCAAAAAGGATTAAAGATCAAATTTCTAAAAAAAGGGTACCCGAATTTATTTAGGCATTTTCTTGGCAAAAATAATCGACTTCAAAGAATACATAATTTGTGAATACACCCAGGGTACCCGGGTACCCAACATAAAAAATTCAAATTTCGGTGGTTTTCGGGGGTCGTAAATTTTATTATGGAAATGGAAATATAACTTGATGTTTTCTGAAGGTGACTTGCGTAATTATTTTAATTTTTTTAATTTTTTGAGTGTTTTGCAGGGAAGCAATCATTGTGGGGTTGGAAATATAATTTGTGGTTTTCTGAATATGATTCGTGTGATTATTTTAAATTTAGAAATTTGTTTAGTGTTTTACGTGGAGACACTCTAGATTTATTCGTTAAAAGTGGTAGGGGTGGATTTAGGGGGGTTTTGAATATTTTTATGTGGGCGCAAATATAACTTAAAGTGTTCTGAGTTACGAAACTATTTAGAAAAAAGTTATAAAAGTCTTGTGCGTTGAACGCACAAGACTTGTATCAAATCCTATGATCAAGAATCTGGGAAGATTGTATCTAAGTCTATCCGTCAAGAATGATTACATACTCTTTAATCAACATTTTCCGACTAAAACTCTAATGAATCCTATGTTTAAAAATTTGGAAAATATCTTTCATATTCTATCCGTTGTAAAATCTTATATTTTTCTATCTACCAAAATATTGCGACTCAAACTCTATCAAATCATATGCGATGAGAATTTTTTTTTAGAAACTGAGATTCTGATGCGTAAGATTTGACACAAGCCTAGAAACTGAAATTTATAGGATGTGATTTTATATAGGTTCTGTACGGATAAGATTTAATGGACTTCCAATGAGAAACTGTTAATAGAAAAGTATACAATTTCTCAACAGATAAAATTTCATAAAAATATCCAAGATTCTGAAACATAGAATTTTATCAAATTCGTGCATCAATAAGATTTGATAGAATTTGATGAGAAGCTGTTGATAGAAAAGTACAAGATTTCTCGACGGATACAATTTGATAGGAACCAAGACTCCAATACATAGGATGTGATAAAAGTCTGGAATGAATAAGATTTGATATAATTTCAATGAGAAGCTGTTTATAGAAAAGTATAAGATTTCTCGACGGATAGAGTTGGACAAAAATATCCAAGATTCTAGAACATAGAATTTCATACAATTCCTCTGTCAATAAGATTTTATAAAATTTTATGGTAATGAGAAGCTGTTGATAGAAGAGTATAAGATTTCTCGACGGATAAAATTTGATTGAAGCCGAGATTCTGATGCGTAGGATTTAATAAAAGTCTGAAGTGGATAAGATATAATAACATTTCAATGAGATGATGTTCATAGAAAAGTATAAGATTTCTCGACGGATAGAGTTACATAAAAACTTCCAAGATTCAAGAACATAGAATTTTATATAAGTCCTATGACAATAAGATTTAATAGAATTTTAATGGTAACCTACGGATATAAAAATATCAGATTTGTCAAAGGATATAATTTGATAGAAATTTCCGAAATTTAGAAGATGGGATTTTATATGAGTTCTGCATAGACAAAATTTGATATAATTTTATTGAGAAACTGATAATAGAAAAATATACAATTTCTCAACAGATAGAATTTGATGGAAATATCCAAGATTCTAAAGCATAGGATTTTATACAAGTGTTGTGCGGGTAAGATTTGATAGAGTTTCGATGAGAAACCATTGATAGAAAAGTATACGAAGAGTCAAAAATCGAAAGGGCGCAACCCTCGCTTTTTCGAAATGCGTTTTTTTTCTGCGAAATAAGTCTTTAGGAATATGCCCTCATTTTAGTATATAGAACATATTTTTAGTTGCATGCAAAATATTGTTTATAAATTTTCAAAAAACAAAATTTCCGTTGTGCCCATCGATAAAAGGGGACCGTTTTTTTTGACACCGTGTACAATTTCAGAAATGTGGGTTACGCCCTTTTGATTTTTGACCCTTACAATTTCACACATGGAACATGCAAATGTGAGTAACAATTCTTTAATGTCTAGAAAAATGAAAATTAGTGATTTTTTTAAAAAGTAAAGCATCTAAATACAGACTAAAAACGCTTTCCTCATTCATCTATGTTGGTTAAAAGTTCTACTATTCGGTTGAAGATTGAACTATTTTCTTGAAAATTCTTTTTTTTTTGTTATTCGAAAATTTAACCACTTGGTTAGAAGTAGAACGGCTTTGTTAGAAATTCATTTTTTTGGTTAAATATTTAACAATTTTGTTGAATAATCATTTTTTAGTTAAAAATAAATTTTCTTACTTGAAAATTTAACTATTTCATTTTTGTTTGGAAATTGATCATTTTTAGTTGAAAATTCAACTATTAAATTTTTCATTGAAAATTCATCTTTTTTGGTTGAAGATTCAACTACTTCATTGAAAATTTAACTACTTGGTTCAAAGTTGAACTACTTTGTTGAAAATTCGTCCCTTTCAGTTGAATGTTCAACTATTTGGCTGTGAATACACTTGTTTTGTTGATAATTAATTTTTTCTTTTTAGATTTCATCCTTGTAGGTTGAAAATTGAATGATTTTGTTAAACATTCATTTTTTTCAAAATCTTAACTGCTTTGTTAAAAATTCGTCTGTTTGGATAGAAATTAGTCCCTGTCGTTTGAAAATTCATCTTTCTTTGATGAAAATTCAACTCTCTCATAAAGAATTCCTCTTCTCCGCTTGAAGTTTAAACTTTTTATGGCTGAAGTTAAATATTTTTTATTTGAAAATTCGACAATTTGGTTGCAAATTCATCATTTATTTTGATCATTAATTTTTGCTTGAAAGTTCAACTATTTAGTTGGAATTGGATTTAAAATAAAGATTTGTTCATAACGATTAATTTTTGTTATGGCTTATATTACTTATCACTAGTAACTACGCTTAAAACACATATTTTTCTATAATTTGTTATGGTTTTCCTTCATTCCGATTTTTTACGTACACAAATTTATATCTTCGTATATATATATATATATTTTTTTTAATGTGTTTAATACAATTTCCTTAAAGTTATTTGTATAGGGTTAAATTAGATAATGCGGTTCGTGGAAAGTGGATCGACTTTTGATCATTTAAATATTTTTAAAGAGATGGAATATTTTCTTCATTTTATCCTAAAAATTTATTTCGATTGACTTTTATTTTAAACTAGTGACGCAACATAAACAAAGCAATCAACAGCGCCTTTGAAAATAAACTAAAAATGATGTTTTTATATTTTTAAGTTATTATTATTGCGTGAAAATTACATAAATGAGGTGCATGCAATTAGTTTATAATATCTTGATTATTTATTGGCAAGACTAAAGTTGTTAGTTACTTCTCAAATTACTCTATCTTTCCTATTTCTAGTGCACTGAAATTGAAGCCATTCATTAATGAAGTTCGTGACTCCGGATTGAATCGATAGCTCTAGCATTAAATTTCACAACAGCGAGAGCTCCAGTTTTCTTGATTCTTTTTTATATCAATTCCAATTCCCGCTGTATAAAATACGAAGAAAATTCTCGGTTGTTCGAGAAAATGAACATATATATGTCAGGTTAACTCCATGGGAGCATTTTTTCTATCCGTCGGAGAATTTCCATCCGATTGACTTTCATAATCTATGTGAATTTTTTTATCTAAGAAATTTCTTAATTGGTACACAAAATGTCAGCTTTGAACACAAAAAATAGTTTAAAGTAGAGATGTCAGGATCTAAAAGAGGCATTTCAAATAGCTGTGAAGGATAATAATTTGAAAATTTTTAATTTTATTTTAAAACTGTTTTATTCCTTTTATAAAATATTATATGTTAAAAATTTATTTTATTTCAGTTGCTTTGTCCTGAAGATTATATTTTTAGTTTGAAACTTTATTATTTGGTTGCAAATGCTTAAATCTTATTAATAAGTCATCCTGTTTAGTTTAAAATTAAACTGTTTTGTTGAAAATTTCTCTTTTTTGGTTCAGGAGTCAACTTTTTTGTTTGAAAATTCGTCTTTTTTGGTTGAATTCAACTGCTTTTTTTTTAATTCACAATTGAAATGTATTGTGTAATACCTACTATTACATTATTCGCTAGAAATTCATCCTTTTTGGTTGAAAATTGTATTAATTAGTTTAAGGTTGAAGCACTTCGCCAATAAAAACCATTTTTTTGTTGAAGATTCATGATTTCAGTTGGGAATTCGTCTTTTTGGTTGCAAATTTAACTTTTTTGTTGAAAATCAGTTGTATTTTTGGTTAAGAATTAATTTTTATTGCTGAAAATGTAACTATTCCATTTTTTCTGTTGAAAATTCAACTATTTGGTTGAAAGTGTAACTACTTTGTTGAAAATTAATTTCTTTTGGTTAAATATAAATTTTTTTAACCGAAAATGTAACCATTTCATTTTTGGATGAAAATTGATCTTTTTTATTTGAAAATTCAACTTTTTTGGTAAAAAAAACTAGTCTTCTTGGTTTTAGTCTTCTTTTTCTTGGTTAAAAATTGTGACTATTTCTGCTTGAAAATGAACTTTTTTCGAAAGTTAATATTTTGGGGTTGAAAATACAACTGCTTTATAGAAAATTCTTCTTTTAGCGTGAAAGCTCAACAATTTGGATGACCCTTTTTTCCTTTCTTCAGTGCAAAATTATATTTGTTGAAAATTTGTCTTTTTGGTAGGAGAATGTAATTTCTGGATTAAAATTTCAACTGCTTTGTTAAAAATTCATTTTTTTTTGTTGGTTGAAGATTCATAATTTTAGTTAAAAATTTATCTCCTTGGTTGAAAATTAAATTTTTTTGTTTAAATTCGTCTTTTTGGTAGAAAATTAACACTTTTGGATCGAAAATGTAAATTTTCTAGTTGAAAATTCAACAGTTTAATTGAAAATTCATCTATTTGGTTCATCTAGTTGTTTTAAAATTCATGTATTTTGTTGAAAATTGTTCTTTTTTGTAGAGAATTAATATTATTCGTTGAAAATTTGTCTTTTTGGTTGAGAATTCATATTTTTTGTCTGAAGCTTCAACTGTTTGGTTGAACGTTTGTCTAATTGGATTAAAAATTCGTCCTTTTGGATTAAAATTCCCCTTTTTTGTTGAAAATATAACTTTTTTCTAAATAATTCAATGATTTGGAATTTTTGATTGCATTTTATTATTTTTGGTTTGGAAATTCGACCGTTGGGTTGAAAATGCTTGTAGGTTGTAAATCCAACTATTTAGTAAAAAATTTAACTATTTTTGTGAAAAATTTAATTCTTCTGTTGAAAATTCAACTATTTTCTTAAAGTTATCTGTTTTTGGTGAAAATTTAACTGTTTTGTAGATAATTCGTCCTTTTGCTTCAAAATTTAACAACTTTTATGTATTTTGTATTAATTTGTTTAACCGATTAATTTTGTTAAATTGCAGTATTTGTTATTTCGGTTTCAGTGTACAATTGCAGAAAAAATCACAACTTTCTATTATTATTGAAAGAGAATATTATTAAAAACAACAATGAATTGCATAAACAATTATGTTTGTTAACTTGCGTTAATTATTATCTCACTAATTAAAATGTGGACAAGAATATTAAAAATTTAAGAAAAACGCAACTAGATAGCATTACTATATGAGAAGGTAGTTATAAACAATTATAATTTTTTTTAATTATTATGTTTATCAAATTGAATTAATTATTAACCCACTATAAGTGAAAAGTTGATAAAAAGTGGAAAATTTCAGAGAAAAATCGCAACTTTCTATCATTATGCAAAGAGATTATTATTAAAAATAATATAAAATTTTTTGAACAATTATTTTTGCCAACTTGAATTAATTATTACCTCACTTTATTTGAAAAATGAATAAAAAGTGGAAAATTGTAGAAAAAGCTTCAACTTTCGAACATTATTTCAAGAGAATATTGTGATATGATAATTTGCTTAAAAAATTATTATTTATGTTGAATATAAATGATTATTACCTCGCTCTAAGTGAAAAGTGGACAAAAAGTTTATTATTAAAAAAAACGCATTTATATAGCATTATTCTAAGATAATATCAATAAAAATAATAATCAATTATTTAAACAATTATGTTCGTAAACTTCAATTAATTATTACCACACTCTAATATAAAAGTGAACAGAAAGTGGAAAATTTTAGAAAAAACTGCATCTTTCTATCATTATTCTAAGAGAATATTGTTATAAATATTAATAAATGTTTTAAACAATTACTTCTGTTAAATTTAATTGATTATTGCCTCGCTCCAACTGCAAACTTGAAAACAAAATTTAAAACTTCGGAAAAAACCGCGACTCTGCAACTCTTTTTTTAAGAGAAACTTGCAATAAACAATAATAAATTATTTAAACAATTTATTTTATCATTTATTCAGCGATAGAAAGTAATACATCATGTATTAGAAATAACTTGTATTGAAAACCCGCAAAAAAAATCATAATTACCGCCAAAAACTCGCAAAACCCAATTTTTCACTTATGCGGTTTTTTTGGGACCCTATACAACAGACTTATGGGGCTCATATTTCAAAAGTAATTTCTGATTCGTATTCAATAGCTAATTGTAAAGAGAAATGTTGAGTTTCAACTCGATTCACCTACTATTGACTATTCTGCATAAAATTTACAAAAACGTCTTTTTTTCTAATGGGAAATACGTGCTAACTTCATGGGGCACGTGGAACCTCTAAATATCTTTTTTTTACGCATTTATTTTTTTGTCGATTCTAAAAAATTTGGGGGCGATATGCATGAAAATTTGAAGAAAAAAAATGTTGACCACCACACTATACATGCCTCGAAAATTGAACATTGCGTGCATGCGTTACAAATAATCTTTCATATTATTGAATATAATCTTCAGTTCTGAAAATCAACTTGAAATACGGATGGGAAAAATTGGATTCTGAATGAACATCCAATAGATGCCTGTCAACAATCTAGAACTGTCACTGTTCGCCTCTAGATAGTTCGTCGAGGGTTCAAATCCTAGGGGCATCCCTGGGGGTGGATGTGGGTTGGGGGATTGGGGAAAGGGGAAAGGGGGTTTTAACCCGCCCAGAACCCGTAGTCACATTAACATACAGATTGGTGTCGGCAGTAATGCGACGCCACGGATGACGACATCCCAGCATGCGATTTCTGCGAGAAAAGACGACCAGAATCCAAGCTAATGTCGCACGATTACGAGCAAAGGCGTTTACGAATGCGAGTGACTAATTAGAAACCTGGATTAAGAGAACTGGAGCTAAAAGCGCATGAGTTACTTGCAATTTGACTAATAAAGTTGTCCTAATGCCTTATACGTCGGCAATTCGACATCTCCGAGTTTAATCAAACTTTTCAATAACTTAACGTTTCAGGGAATTCTTTGAATATTTGTGATTTGATTAATATGATATAATTAATCTTTCGAGGAATAAATAGAAGTTTTATCTTTAAGGCTTGTGATTTATAACTGAAATTAATTCTGCTTAAAATTGAGGAGCCGGTAGGTCCCTCCAACATTTGTCACTCATTTTCAATATCAGATTTTTCTATCTGCTGGTCCTGTACTTTAATATTAATTTTTCATCATTTCACTGAAAAACAATATTTATATATTTCCAGGGTGGTCGCATTCCTTCATTTTCCAAATTGCCTGAATATTTATATTCAAAGACCATAATTTGGATCTTTTAACATTTTTAACATACAGTGAACTCTTGCTTATTCCAAGGCGCGCCTATTCCAAGTCCCCCATGCTGGGCCATTTCAAATTGCGCAGTTTCGTCACCTCCCACCACGGTCCTTGTACGGTCTCGCCCGCCTCAGTGGCTGACCAATTAAAAAGAGGCCCCAAGAGCAGGAAGCCCTCGTTGGTTTGAATTGAGTATTTTAGCATAACGTCATTGGAATGCAGACAACTTTTCCGAGAAAATATTCTAAACGTAAAAGTATGTCATAAGTCTAAGAATAGTAATATTTGTCAGGTGTAGAATGTATTTTCTCAGTCATGTTGCATTCTTTTGTCGATTGACGACCTTTCAGTGTCACGAAATAAAATAAAATATCAAAAATTTGGGTATAGTGTAATAGGTCGATTTGACAGGAATCGGGTACTCTAACCTCAAATTTCAGATAGTTGATTGTATATTTCGTGAAACTGAAAGGTCTTCAATCGATAGAAGGATGAAAAAGAATTGCGGAAATGCATTCTAAACTTGAAAAATATTACTATATAGACATTTATAACTTACTTTTATGTTTAGAATATTTTATCCAAAAAGGCGTATGCATTTCCATGTGAAGATGGTCAAGATGTACAGATTATGCTAACCTTCCTGGCATTTCCACCTATCCTATCATGATCGTGACGTCATGCTGCAATAATCAATATTCCGCTCAATATTTGAGTCGTTTTTTGATTATATTATATTGATATTCAGTTGGCAAATTGTACTATTTCAAGGATATGTTGTATTTTTCACAATATTCGATTACCTTTTCCATCGTTCTCCATGTTTTTGACCGGTTCGTACGTGAAAAAAAAACACTTGAAAAAAACTGACATACATGATGCGCAAATGCAAGGACGCACCTATGCTTACAGCGCGCGCATCGATACAAGGCCGCGGTTGAGGTGGGGGCCCCTACAGCCTTGAAATACCCAAATGTTCACACTTCGCAGCCCTTGGAATGGGCAAGAGTTCACTGTATAATCTTTTATAAACGGAATAAAAGAAATTTGAATTGAAATTTCAAAATTTTAAATTTATTAATTTCAACCAAAAAAGATTACGTTTCCACCATAGAGGATAAATTTTCAATCAGAGAGGACAAATTTTTAACAAAATAGTTCAATTTTCGGCCAAAAAATTACGCTTTTAAAAATAGTTTGACTTTCAACACAATGATTGCATTTTCAACAAAATAGTTGAACTTTTAACCTGAAAATATAAATTTCCAAGCAAATGGTCGAATTTTCAAACAAAAATGATTTAAATTCAAAGAAAAAAATTGCGCGTCCAACCAAATATAATTTCGAACCAAAAAAGATTACTTTTTTTCATCATAAAATATGATCTTTCAATTTTTAACAAAATAATCAATCCTTCAATAGAATAGTTCAATTTTTAATCAAATAGCTGAATTTTTAACATAAAAACATGATTATTCAACATATTACGTTAACTTTCAGAGAAGTAGTTAAATTTTCAACTAAAAAACATATGTTTTCAACAAAGAATGGAATAATAACATTTTTAGTTTGAAGCATTAAAAACAAATTAAAAAAAAGTTAAATTCGACCAAAAAGACGAATTTTCAAGAAAATATTTCACAGAAAGAACAGAAGATAAACTTTACATCGATTTCCGACGAAAGATTCTTTGCAACAAAAATTAACTTCAGAGGATAAACTTTACACAAATATCGGGCAAACTTTCTTTTGTTTTTCCATGACAAACACATGTATTTTGAAAGACGCGAAGTTGGCTGAACAAAACTTTATCGCTCTAACAAATTTTCTGAAACAAATTTTATTCTTAGTTTTTTCTGTGTTGAATCCTCAACCAAAAAGATTGATTTTTCACAAACCATACTAATTTTTTACCCAGAAAGACGAATTTTCAACAAATCAGTTCAATTTTCAACCAGCAAGATGAATTTACTATATTTAAAACAAAAATCATTAGAATTTAAAGGTTCATAGTTTTTCTACAATATCAGGTTACGTTGTTATTTTGAACAAAAAAATGGTGTTTTCAAACAAAAATTATTATAATTCGAACAAGATTCAAAGCGTTTTATTAATTTTGGATTATGTTACTTTTTCTCGTCGTAAATTGGTATTTTTAATACAAAAAAGTAGATTTCAAATAAGATTCAAAACTTTGAACCATTTTTTTCAGAAACAAAACTTATTGAAATTAAAAAAGTTGTACAATTCGGAACTATTTTTTGTTATGGTATGTAGTGCTTTTGTCGTCAAAAATTGGTATTTTCAATTCAAAAAATCATAAAAATTTTCAGATTATCATTATTATTCAGTACAGAAAAAACAGAATTGAATTTTTGTGGCGGGTAATTTTCAAGTAGATAAAGTTGAATTTTTTCAAATTGAAACAAAACAAGATTCAATGGAGTTGACATGGTAACCATTTTCCATGTGGTGGGTGAATCTTAACACGTGAAGTTATTTTTTGTTGCAGGTAAATATTACTCTGAAATCGCTATAAAGTTTACATTCTGTTTTTTCTGTGAGATTATCATTCAGAGTAATTAAATTGACAATCTTTGCATATTTTTCATTTGCGTTTCATATCGGAAAACGGTACTTCTAATAAAAAATCATGGGATTTTGAAGAAGATACAAAAATTTGTGAACAGTTTTCAGTTTTGCTCGTGTTTTTCAGTGAAAATTGGTATAGATTTCAAAGCAGATTTAAAATCTGAATCTATTTTTTCTTTTGCGATTTTAGTGTTTTTGTCTAAAATAGCTATTGGTTATAAACATTCATAACCATTTAGAGAATGTTTACAATATATGAAGAATAATCCTGTAGCAATAAAAGATTCTGGAATTCCTTTTCTCAGGAATGCCTGCCGGATAACAATGCGGCCATTAGGGTAAGGCTCCTTCAAAGTAGATAAGAGTTTCCTTAACAAGAAATAAAAAAAAATTCTGGGTTATATTTAGTTGGAATAAGATTCAACAGAGATTAAAACAGTGGGTACCAAGGCTGATCAGGCCAATCAGGCACTACCAGAATACCTTCCGCCTTATCCATTTTAATTTTTCTTACAGTTTTCAGAATAATACTAAACGGAGCAGAAGCATACAAGAGAAATAGTTTTCCATTAAAATTAAATGCGTCAATTGCCTTAGACCTAGGATCTTTTTTCCAGAATACATAGCGACTACATTTCGTATTTGTGCAGCTTGTGAATAAGTCTTATGTCCGGTATTTGAAATTTTTTGACAATATCATTGAATGCAAAAGAAGCTTATTCAAATTCCGTTTCCTTTTCTAACGTCCTTGATTCAAAATCCGCTCAAAATTAGCCTTTGAACTTATATATGAAGGAAAAATCCATTTGTTACGATTTTATACTATGACCAAATTTCTTTTGTGGTTTTATTTAGATCTTTAAACTGTACACCCCCCCCCCTCATTCTATTAATATATGACACTGCTGTCGTATTATTAATTCTCTATAGGATACTTTAAGCATGAAAATCTTTAACCAAGCATCGAAGTCCAAAAAAGACTGCTCTTAATTCTAAGTAATCGATTGGGTATTCACCTTCTTTTTCTAACCAAAATCTATTAGCCTCAGGCCTGAGGCTTGCAGCACCCCAACCTGACAGCGAAGCGTATGTGAAAATCTGTAAACGAAAGACAAGGCCTTTAATGGAGTTATTGGTAGGTAATATGGCAACGGCCATACCACGCTGGAAACACCAGTTCCCGTTAGATCACTGAAGTTAAGCAGTGTTGGGCGCGGTTAGTACTTGGATGGGTGACCGTCTGATACTACTGCGTTGCTGTTGGCAGTCGTGGGTGTGGTGATCTCACACTTGTAGTTATTTACTACAATTAACTATCCACCTAGAAACACTAACCGAACCGGGTAGTGTCATGCTTACCCCTTGAGGCTCGCCGAAAGGGAAATAGCTTAATGGTATATATATATAGAATATGTAATTTTCTCTGCTATATTTCAAGGCTGAATCTTTGTCTTCCAAAATCGTTAGTGTAAACCCAACTATATTTAATAGCTGGACAACAAGCTACAATAGAACCAACAAATTGTGCAAAAAATCGATTTGTACATTGGCGTATAATGCTAAAATACTTGATTTGTTTTTTTTAATATTAGATGGTTTTTCCTGTGGGAGACTAAGTGTCATGAATTTAGAATTGTCAATAAATCCTAGAAATTTACATTCCTGATCAGGATTCAAATTGCTCTTTTTCAGATTCATCATAAAGTCGAGATTTTCTAAAACTTCTCGTGTGACTTTAATGTTATCAAAGCTTTCCTCCGACTAATCTCCCAGTAAAAGGAAATTATCCAGGTAAACAACTGAACAATAACCAAAACCTCTCAAACGAGAAATCATGTTTCATGATTCTAGTAAAAATGTAAGGAGCTATACTTAAGCCAAAAAGCAAACAAAAAGTTCCTTCAAATTCAAACCTCCAAAAAGCATTACATTCTAGAATCTTTGAGCATATGGTTTTGAAACAAGAAAAAATGATGAAATAAACTGATCAACTAAGGAAGTACAAACTTTAACGGCTCCTTTCAACGTGAGTTGATAAATCAATATATTAATGTTATTTTTGTCGACATTAGGCCAATTTAACTTATGCACAGGTGCAAACTGGTAAGGAATTGAAAAATAGGGAATCTTATAACCCTTGATTAAAGATAAAATCCTAGAGTCTTAGGTTAGGGTCACTCAATTATGAAAAAATGAACGTAATCGTCCACCAATTTTACAAACTGAATCATTTAATATCTTCTCGTGGATCGTCGGTTCCTTCGTTTATCCTCTCAAAGAGTCCCTCCTGGACAGGGTTTTAGAATGAGGATCCTGTCTTCGAAAATTCCTAGGCGGATCCGCAGGTGTTTTCTTCTGCCCGCCCTGCATCGATGGTCAAGATTTGTTTTGTTGACGAAGCTGACTTTTGAAATTTTTTTAATTTTTCGAATGCTGGCTTTCGTTTTTATTTCATAGTCTTCGAAGTGTTCTCCAAAACCTTGGCTGACTTAAGACTTTCTGCTAAGTCTTTGCTGAATAAAAATTCATCAATCGGTGTTGATTATAGAGCATCTCTTGAAATTGATTCAAGTGGGTCAAAATGATGCTTCTTCTAACTTGAGTTGCATTATTTTGAAGATCAGCGAGTAAACGGCAAGAGTTGCTCAGAGCCTCTATGAGATAAATTTCAGCTACTGCATCCCGATATACAAGGGTTGAAATTGTCTTTCCTTTAGGAGTTAACTGAGCTTGTTTCAAAATAATTCGGGAAACTCTCAAGAAAGCTGACTCTTGTGATTGAAGAGCAGTCTTAACCTCAAAGTTTAGTTTCGGTGGATCGATCGGAAGACAAATCCTGGGTAGTGGATATTTTTTAACAAGCTCAGTTCTCTCCTACTTAAGGTAAACTTAATTGAAGCATGTCCAACCATCGGACCGAAAATTCTTTGTGTATTGCTGGGGGGGCTAAAACTCATTCTTCCACATAAAGTTTCCCAATCACATTTATGACATCTTCATGAAGAATCTTCTAGGATGTTCCATCCTTCGGAAAAGTCAACTGGAATTCTGAAGATAATCCAAGGGTCAAACAGTAAAAATCCAGAGCAATTGAAGTTGATGACTTTTTATTTTCTGGAGCCGCCTGAACAACAACACCCAGCAAGTCTGCTCGTCTATTTATCATGCCTCGAAATTGATTAACGTGTTCTTGATCGATCATATGTTGAGAGCAAAACAGAAATACTCTAATATAAATATCTCGTTATAAAGAAGAGATTGCATGTCATTGTCTTTGGAAGCATAGCAACATCCGCTCTTTTACGGGCAGATAAGAGTCTGCATAACATGTGTAGATTAGACTCGAAGAAAATAGTTGCAATAGGACTACAGTAGCATCCGCTGCTCTTCACGCAGGTGAGAGACTGCATGGTTATAAACAATAACATGTTTCTAAACAAATCATGTGTGAGAGCCAGATTTGGTTCATTTAATCAGGTGATCGCCTGAAAGATAGACAGGTAGGCGATAAAGTCCAGAACTGAAGAACCTCAAAAGAAAGAGGACGAATTGTATGATGAAGACGGAGATCTCTGGCGACGGTGATGTTCGGATGTGTATATTTTCGTTCCAAAGCTTCAAGCTTTTTTCAAAGGTTTTCATGAAAACTTCTGTTCCTCTGAGTATTATTAAGTAGTATTATTAAGTTCAGAAACTGCAAATAATCAAAGAAAATATTATAAGCTATCCAACTCGATTCAAAATGTTACATTAGGAAATACAAAGAAATAAAGATATTTTGAGATCTTTCTAGAAAGGAAAGGAATCAATTAGAGACTTCTTGAAAAGATTCGATTTGTGGGGAAAATGGTTTTGCTGAAGTACGAATTACTGAGAGTCGATGTCAATCGTTTGCTGAAAAGAGATTCAAGTTTTACATCGTATCTGAATTTCAAGTCGAGTTTGCCGCTCGATTTGCACGCCTCAAGGACCGTATCGTACCAATTTGAATACTATCGACTATATGCTAGAGGATTAAGTTTGTGTCAGTTCCAACCGGTCGGATCTTCCCTATAGGTTTGCCAATTGATTTG
Organism: Andricus curvator; assembly: GCA_932195095.1. NCBI lineage: Eukaryota > Metazoa > Arthropoda > Insecta > Hymenoptera > Cynipidae > Andricus > Andricus curvator. The sequence continues at coordinate 16,377 of CAKNYM010024190.1, forward strand.
CTTTTCGGTTTCCAGTATACTCTAGTACAGTTAATTTTCGAACGTTCGATTCCTGTGATAATCAATTCTATTCAAATAATTTCGATATTTTTTAATATAAGTCAAAGTAAAAAATACAAATAGGTCAATAAAACTGTCTCGAATCAAGGAGTCTTATATATCTTTGCATGAACTTTTTATTCCGTTAATCAAAAAAGTTTTTTTTTTCAATCCGATTTTTAAAATTATATTTAAATTACCATTAATTTTCGTACTCTGCAATAAACTGTATAAATATTATAGGCCTTTCTGTTCTTGCATCAACTTTGAATTAGGAGATTGAAAAAATTTGTAATATAAAAAACCGATTTTTCGAATATTAATGACCATAACTTCCATACTCTTTAATACAACGTATTAATACTATAGGTCAATCGATTTTTCACGAATCGAGGAATCTTTTTCGTTCTTGTAGCAATTATCACACGAAGCTTTAACCCCCAGAGTGACGTCTCAAATATGGGCACCCCCCCAACCCCCATTTTAAGTCAATTTTTTTTTTATTTAATTTTATAAATGTCTAGAATAAAACACAAAACATACAAAACAATAATTTTTTAACATAATTCACAGCCCGAAATGGTAGCTCTCACAACATGGAAAATTGGGTGATTTTTTACGAAAATAGGGGAATAATAGGGGTAAATTTTTTTTTAATAACATTAATGTATAGGCACTATATTGAATTGAATATGAGACGCTTAAGATTTCGAATCTGAATATATTGAATTTTTAACAAAATAGTTGAATTTTCAACCCAAAAAGATTAATTTTCTACCAAAAGAGATGAATTCCCAACAAAAGAGTTAAGTTTTTCAGCTAATATGTCAAATTTTTCACAAAATGGTTGCTTTTCAAACCTGAAAAGATTAAGTTGAACCAACAAAGATGATTTTTTAACCAAATGTTCCAATATTCAACCAATACAAAAATTAATTTTAGACCATAAAGTTGCATTTGCAATCAAATAGTAGACCTTTTAGGCAAAAGGGACGAATTTTCATCAAAAGGGTGAAACTTTTAACAAAATGGTCAAATTTTCAAACTGCAAAGATGAATTTTCAACCAGTTTATCTAACTCTTACAAAAATATTAAACCTAAACCAAAAAAATTCCATTTTCAACCAAATAGTTGAATTTTCAAGTAAAGAAGACGCATTTTTTTAAAATAAAAAATAAAAATGTTTTACAAAACAGTTAAATTTGTAACAAAATAATTCAGTTTTCAGAAAAATAATTGAATTTTCAACAAAATAGTTGAATTTTTAATTAAAATGACGAAACCTTAACAACAATAACATTAATGTTCAACAAATAAGTTCAAATTTCGAACAAGTAGTATAATTTCTAATAAAATAAGATTAATTCTCAATGAAAAATTTAATACTTCATATTTCAACTAAAAAAATATTGTAATTCTAAATAAAAAACTGTAGAATTCAACCAAAAAAGACGAATTTTCAACAAAATGTTCAAATCCACAGCCAAAACAGATTATTTTTAACTAAACAGGGGGTCGATTACGTAACTTTCTCAAGTCACTTCCACTTCACTATCACTACAAAACAATTTAAAGAAACTATAGATAAACAATTGAAACAATTCAATGTTCCATTGAAAGTGATGTAGAAGTGAGGTGAAAAAGGTATGTAATCGACCCCCAGTTGTACTTTTAACTAAAAAGTATCAAATATTTATTAAAAGAGATGAATTTTTCAACCAAGAAAGATTTTTAATTCAAGAGAGGAAAGAAAAGGTCAACTAAATTGCGGAATTTTCAAGCCAAAAAGGCGAATTCTCCACAAAATAGTTGCATTTTTGAAGAAACATTAGAATTTTCTACGAAAATAATGAAATTTTCAAATCATAAAGACGAATTTTCAACCAAACAGTTGAATTTTTAAACCAAAAAGACAATTTTTCTAAAGAGTAGCTGATTTTTAAGGCAAAAATATGAATTTTAAACCACAAAGTAAATTATAAACCAAAAAGAGAATTTTAAACTAAAAATGATACATTTCAAACAAAAAATGATCAGTTTTAAACCAAAAATGAAACAGTTAAATTTGCACATAAAAAATTAATTTTAAAATAAAGCAAAAACGAATTTTTAGCAAAATAGTTGAATCTTCAACTAATACCATAAATGTTTAACAAATTTGTTTAATTTTTAACCAAATAGTTGAATTTTCAATCAAAAACATGAATTTAGAATGAAATATTTGATATTTGAATTATTAACTAAAAACTACTAATTTTCAGCCGAAAATAAAGTAGGTAAATTAATTGTACTTATCAATTTACTTCAAAATACATTAATTTCCACAAAAGAAAATGATATTTAACCAAAAAAACGAATTTTCAACAAGATAGTTAAATCTTATACCAATAAAATGATTTTCTTCAAAGTAGTTTAACATTTAACCCAGTAGTTGAATTTTCAACGATAAAAGATTAATTCTGAATGAAAAATTAATTAGTTGTATTTCAAACTAAAAATTTTCAATTTTTAGTCAGAATTGACTTAGATAAATTTTCAGTGAAGAAAATTGATTTTCAACAAGATAGTTAAATCTTAAACCAAAAAGCAGAAATCTTAACCAAAAAAGATTAATTCTGAACCAAAAATATAATATACGACTGTACAATATAAAAAAATGAACTTTCAACCAAAAAATATTTGGATTTTCTTATTGGGCACTTTAAATTCAGTTCAAATGTAAGCGAAAAAACGAGAAAACGTGGAAGTTTCTTGAAAACAGGAGAAAGAAGAGGAATTCTTTAAAAAAACGGTAAAGAGGGAAATAGGCAGGAGTGTGAATTCTGTATAAGTATAGATGCTTTACTTGTCAAATAAAAGCACTTATGTTCGTTTTTTAGACAATTAAAAAAAAATATATTATTTACATTCATATTTTCCATGTCTGATGTCACATTGTGCGTTAATCTCTCCCCCCACGTCACAAATTGTCACAAAACCTGTTTAACTATAAAAAAACTGATTTTTCAAATATAATAAATGACCATAACTTCCTTAATCTTTAATTGAATGAATTAATATTATAGGTAAATCGATTTGTCTCGAATCAAGGAATCTTTTTTATTATGGCTTCAACTTCAAATTATGTTAATAAGAAAATGTTTTCTATAAAAATAGATTTTTCAAATAACATAAATGACTATAAATTCTGCGCTCTTTAATTAAATGGATTAATAATATAGGCCAATTGATTCGTCTTAAATCAAGGAATTTTTTATATTCTCGCATCAAGTTTGAATTATCTTCATGCAAATTTGTTACTGTAAAAAAACATTTTTCAAATATTATGAAGTGCTCAAAAAAAGGTAATAAATATTTAAAAAAATCCTTAGGGTAGTTTTGAAATATTAGTGGTGAAAATAAGCCTTCTGAATTTTATCAGTTTATCTGCAACCGTCTTCAATTTATCGTGTTCACAGAAAATTATGATATCCTCACACACACACATCGGGGCAATTGCTGAGAACAGTAAATTAGGCATTTTTAATTGAGGAACGTTCAATTAAATTAATTTAATTTTTTTTTCGAAATTGTTACCATTATAAAGCTTCCTCCATGAGGAAGCTAAATATAATTTGAAAACAAATGTTTAGGAAGATTATAAGTTGTTAAAAAATAAGAACTAATTATTGGATTTACTGGAAATAAAATAATTTTTTTTCAATGAAGGAACATTGCTGCAGGAAAGCAAGTGCTTGTTTCCACTTGTTTCTCTGTACATTGCTATCGTGCCTGACAGTTACCTTCCTTCATCACTTAATCCACTGAGTCCCTGGGCTGATCGATACGGGGATTTACTACTGCGCTTCTAAATTCGAGCTGAAATTGGAGCAAATTTTATTTCAAATGTAAAGTCCTCGCTTTCATGGAACAAGTAACTTACTATTGGAACAGTGATAAAATCAAAAGGCTTTTTAGTACATTTTAAAAGCAGCTGTTTCATTTTAGATGATAAGTTTAGAGCTTAAAAGCACCTCTAGAAAACTGTAGGTTGCACTTTCAACAAGTTAACGTACCTATTTCTATGTAACCTAGTAATTAGCAGCTGACTTTCTGAAATATAATAGAATAATGCACATTTTCTTTTACATTTTAATTTTCCAGACATTTACATGTCTAAGAAAAGAATTCCTAAACTTCGAATATATCAATTTAAATTTGTTTTTATTTTTACCTTCCGGATCTGTAAACAAAATGAGCCAATAATTATAATTTTAAATGTTTTAAATGGCTTTCAATCGTTTTTTAAAACTAATTTTAGAGAGTACCTACCTTATAAAAAATTCTCTTTATTATATTTTAACATGAAAAAATTTATGTTTCAATCATTTTAATAAAGAAGCAAAGTAATCGATTTCTTTAAATTTGTTTAAAATTATTTGGCCATATTATATTCCACAAAATCATCTAATTGTTTCTATTACATTTTTTACATCGCAGACGTTTTTGGTAGAATTTTATGTTTTTTTTTAATTGCATCAGGGGTCTTTCAAAAACTTCACACTGGCAAGGTGGGGGGTAGGTTTTGTGTTGATTTTTGAAGAATTTGTTGGGGGGGGGGGGGTGAATTCGAATTCGTTCAATCTTTTGTTTCAAAATTCTACTATTTAATTGAAAGTTAAACTAATATGTTTTATATTAATTTTATTGGTTGATGATTTAACTATTTTGTTAAAAATTCGTTATTTTCTGGCAAAAAATTAATTTTTTCAACCGATAATTTAACTATTCCATTATTGCTTGCAAAGGGATCATTTTTAGTTGAAAATTCAACAATCTACTAGAACATAGATGTATTTTGTTATACATTCAACTCTTTTGAGAGAAACTCAATCTTTCTGATTAAGAATTCAACTATAATGGGTTGAAAATTCAACTACTAGGTTGACAATTTTATTATTTAATTAAGAATTGGATTATTTCTATGAAAAAAGCATAATTTTGTAACCAAAATTTTACTGTTTTCTTGATAATTTGTTTCCTTTGGCTAGAAAATTTGCCCTTCTGGATTGAAAACTCAACTGTTTTCTAAAATATTAGTATTCTCGGCTTGAAAATTTAACTACTTGGTTAAAAGTGCAACTATTTTGTTGGAAATTCGTCTCTTTATATATTTCATTTTTTCTTCTTCTATTCTTTTTTTATATTTTGTTAAAAAATCGCCTTTTTTGTTTTTCAATTATTTTTTGGAAATTCAATGTTCAGTTAATAATTCATCTTTTCGGGTTTTAAGTCTGTTTTATTTTAGGCTGTTATCAAAGGAAATCGAAGAAAAAATGTTGACTTGGAGGGGGGGGGGGAGTGTTTCTATTTTGGAGGTTACCCCGAGGGAGTCATGCTTCGTGATTTGAAAAAATCATCAGACATTTAAAAAGATTTCAAAGTATATTGACGGATTTTAGAGGATTTCGTAAGATTTCAAAAGATTTAACGGAATTTTAAACTCTATAAATTTGAATAAGTTACAATTTCCCTAATTTCAATCAGTGACTGAACTATAGCTATAACTTAGAATTAAGTCACTGATGGAAATCATTAGAAATTTTAACTGATTCAAATTTGGACAGAAGGATTTCCAATTATTACAGAGGAATTTCAGGGATTTCAATGAATTTTAGTGGATTTTAATATATTTCAAGAGCTTTCAAGAGATTCGGAATGATTCCCACGGATTTAAAAAAATTTTAATAGATTTTAAAGGGATTTAAAGATTTCAAGAGATCTGAGAAAACTTAGAAATATTGAGAGATTTTAAATTTCGAAGATTTGAAGGGATTCAAAGATGAAAAATAATATTCCAGGAAATTTTTAAAAAGTTGCCAGAATTTTTCAATGATTTTTTAGGATTTAAAGAGATATATAGAGGTTTCGATGATTCCACTGGATTTTAAGAGATTTCAAAAGATTCGAAAGTATATAATCGGATATTAGAGGATTTCGTAAGATTTCAGAAGATATAATGGAATTTCAAAAGATTTTTGAACATAACAAGGGATTTTGAGAAATTTTGAGCATTTTTATTGGCTTTTAAAAGATTTTGATGACTTTTAATATATTGTAAGGGATTCCAAGAGATTCGGAAAGATTTCCACGGATTTTAAATATTTTAATGGATTTCAAAGATTTCAAGATATCTCAAGTAATTTCAAAATATTGTACGGAATTTTAAAGATTTTAGTCGTTTTTGAGAGATTTTAAACGATTTCTACGGATTTTAAAGTAATATAAGAGATTTTGAAGATTTCAAGCGATTTTAAGGGTTTTCAACGTTTTTATAGGGTTTCAAGTGATTTTAAGTTATTTCATAATAAGTCATATAAGTATTTTCACGAATTTTGAAGAGTATCAGGGGATTTTAATGAGATGTTGAAGATTTTAATGCATTCAAAGAGATTTTAAAATATTTCAGGGGATTTAAAAAGATTTTTAAAGATTTCAAAGAATTTCGAGGGATTTTAACGGATTTTAAAAGACTTCAAAATATAATCTAATAATGGAATTTCAAGAGATTCGGAAAAGTTCCCATAGATTTTAAAAATTTCGGTAAATTAAAGACATTTCAAAGATTTCAAGGTATCTCGTAAGATTTCAATATATTTCACGGAATTTCAATGAATTTAACAGATTTTTAAAGGAATATAAGGGATTTTTATAGGATTTTCAAGAATTTAAGCAATTTTAAGGGATTTTCAAAATCTTCAAATAAAAATCAGGAGATTGCAAAGGTTTGCAAATATTTCCTATTAGGACGTTAATTAAGTCGTTCAAACCTCCTTCTCCCCTACTTCCCCTCCCATCATTTTCCCTCGCTTTCCCTACTTCCCCTCCCCTCTTTTCCCCTTACTACCATACCTCCATACCCCCCTCCACTCATTCCTCCCTACTTCCCGTACTCCCCCTTCCCCTACTTCTCCTACTTTTCATCCCTCAATTCCCCCTTACATCCCATATTTCCCCTTCCCTTATTTGCCCAGACTTTCTCTACTTCTCCTCCCTAATTTCCCCTTACATCCCCTACCCCCTTTCAATCACTTCCCCTATTTTACCACCCCTCATTTCCCTCACTTTCCCTTTTCCCCTCCTTCCCCTCTCATAATTTTTCCTCACATTTCTATCTTGAAAAAAGTATGACGGACGGACGGATACCCGACCGGATCTATAAGGATTTTTTCCTCGGGCTGCGAAACCCTGAAAAGAAAAAAAATGAATAATTATATAATGTGCATAATAGTAAAAAAAGTAATTTGAACAGTCAAAATAGGTGTTAATTATAATATTATTTCTTCAATAATTAGAAAAAGGAAACTTACGTAAGAAAAGCTTTGCATCTCCCCCCCCACCCTTAAATAAGGATTCGTAAGATCTCCTGGACTTCTTCCTTCCCGCAAAAGCCTTACATAAATAATGGTGGCTCCCTTGCCGCAAATCTTTGTACTATTCAGATGATGTATTCAAGAAACTAGACCAAATACCTTTGCCGTTTGCTCTCAGTTTATGCGATGAGATTTCCCGACGATTTCCAGGTCCCTTAAGTGATTCTCTTGCATGGATTTTCTATTGGTCACGGAAAAGAAGTTTCAGTGTTTGCGTTTTAGTGTCGGAGTGGCTAACCTCTGGAGGGGAAAAAGAGTCACAGAATTGTTTCGGGCAATTATCCTTGAGGCAAACGACGCTAGAGTTACGCTGGTTAATGGCATCGCGTTTCCTGGCACTCCCTTAAGACCAGCAGCCGGCTCATGCCGCCCGGCATCGGGTCATCCTCATGACCATGTACCGTGTAACTGGTCCTCGCCCATTGCATTGTCCTTGTTGAGCAAAGTTGGCCGAAGTGCCTCAGCCAGTCGAACGGAAATGTATCGTCGACGGGGGCTTCCGCTGGTCACGTCTCGATGCCTTTTTTCTTTCCATCTGCTAATGCTCATGCATTACGCAGCCACATAAGCTTAAGACCCTCAAGGTCGAGTGAGCACTCACAGTGTCTTGACATAATAGGAATAATCATCATCTTAAAGATATTTAAATCAAGTGAGGAAATTACCTGTGGATTTCTCTGCAATTGATAAGTCTAATTATGAAATCAACACTTCCTGTTAGTTATTTCGCCTTGAAGTACATATTTTTTGTATTTTTTCACGATCAATACGAATCTAGATAAAAAAATTTTAGCTATGTTAACACAGAAAAAACTGGGTTTTCTACTAGAACCGATTTCTTTGTCCAAAGGAGCTGCGACAAATAGGAACCTTTCTTGCTGATAAGGAAATCAAAATGATAAATGGTTTCTAAAGGAACCCAAAGTATGGTTACTAAAGGAAACTAATGTATGGATTTCAATCGTTCTAATAGAGTCCTTTTGTCTCTTCTTCCTTGACTCATTTCTAAGATCTTACAAGTTAATGATGCACATTTTACTTTCTGATTCGGATTAAATAATATTGCATTGGGAAAAAAGCGCAGGACTATCTAAACTTATATAATATACATTTGCAACATTACGTAAACACTACATTTTTGAAAGAAGTTAGGTATTTCTATGGCTAGCACCCGCCAATGGCCATCTAGTTTTTTAGTTTTAGCTTTAGTTGAGTCGCAACCTAAACGTATCCCCAGTTTTTTCTGTGCCCCTTTTCGCGATATCGAGAATTTTTATTTTCGAAAATGTCGAACCTCTTCTTTTTTGTACCCCACCGATTGTACGTATTTGTTTACGCTAAACACGAACCCAACCAAAAAAAGTTTTGTCTCAAAAATGTTTCATGGTAGTATCAGTATTTATCTCTCTCATACTCGCCAGATGTCTTCCCCCCACCAAAAATCATATAAAAGGGATCTGGGGTGCTTCCGAGTTGGAAAAGTCCCTGAATCGGGATCGTTTTCAGTTCGAGCCAGTTCCAATGGTCCCTGATTTTTTTTTTTGGGACCCCTGAGAAACTTATTTGGAGTAAGTGGGGGAAGGATGTAGTACTCACCCTACGCTCCCCCCTTTCCAAGGTCCCTGATTGAACATGCTCAAGATTAGGATGCTTGATTGGGGGGAGGCTCCTGAAAAAGGGTGCGGTGTGAGCGGGGGAGGGATGTAGCCACACCCTCTCCCCCTGCACATGCCGAACTTTGTTTTCGGAAACTCCCCAAAAAAACAAAGCTTCAAAGTGTGGGTCATTTTAAACCAAGGACCTTGGAAAGGTGCGAGACTGATTTTATGTATTTTTCACTATTACATTAATTTTTATAGGGCCTCTGGAAAAGAGGGTTCGGCTTCAGTTGAGGGAGGGATGTGGTCATCAACCCTTCCTACCACCTATTCAAGGTCCCTGATTGAAAATGTTCAACACTAGAACTCGTTATTTTTTTTAGAGGCTCCGAAAAAAGGGGTTCAGTGTGAGTGGGGGAAAGGGGTTTGGGCCATATTCCTCCTCCCACTCACGGCGGACCCCTGTTCCAGGGGCACCAAAAAATCACGCGCCCTATTGAAAAAATACGTAAAATAAGTGGGTTTGGAAAAAAGAAGATAATCGATATTTTCGAGGGGAAGAATTCTGGGTATCTCGGAAAAATGCATAAAATAAGTGCGTTTTTATCAAATTGAAGATGAGCGACTTTTCCGCGTGTTAAAAAGTCCGATGTCTTGAAAACAGTAAGAGAAAGACACTTTTTCCGGCCAGCTTCGTGTTCAGCATGAAAAAAATACATGAAATATGTGACTTAAAAAAATCGAATGTTTCGACCGCTTCTGGAGTTTTACCTCTTTTTCTTGGTCCAGAGACAAAATATAGTTCAGGTAGATCTTGAATGTGTGGTATTCCGTATCAACTCTAAAATTTAGTCAGCGCAAAAGGGATGAAACAGGAAGGAGACTCGGAAAAGGAGGTCACCCATTTCATTGGTACAGTTTTTATTTACAGTGAATCAGGACACATTACTTAAATTTGTAAATTTATCAAATTTTAAGTTTGGATTTTAATTTTTTCTACGTCAGAGAATCCTAGAAAGGATTGACCTATGCAGGGGGGGGGGGGAAGATTTCGGTATCACTTACTCCTCTTTTCCAGGTCTTCTTTCTATTCCATCCCTTTCGGGTTCATACAGTTGACTAAATTTTAAATTTCACTTTGAAAGCGTCATTTGTGGGTATTTTTATCTACCACATATTTTGGATTTTCTCGGACAGAATTTCAGTGAAATGTACCTTAAAAAAAAATATATAAATTATATATAGCTTAAAAATGAAGGCATTTAAAATTACATAATTTAAAATTGAAACTTTGAAAATTATGAATTTGAAAATTTAATGTTATTGAGGAAAGTTTACTCCATGAGAAATACTAACATCAACGAAAAAATTCGCAATTAGAAAATGCGCATCTTAAAGTTTCATTTTTAGCGTTTTTAACATAAATCACTTGAACATCGAACACTTCTAATTTGAACTCTTGTAAATTGAATAATACTAACTCAGCACTTCAAAATTCCAAATTAGAAAAAAAATCGATATGAAAATTGAACATACATTACACTAGTTCTTTTGGCTCTAAAAAAAGTTTCCGGTTCTCAGTGGATGAGAGATTTCTTGAAAAAACTGCTAAAAATTAAACGTCTGAAGATGAACAATTTCATATTACATCCATTGTAAAACGCCAATCATCAAACGTTCGCCGAATTCGGTGTAGTTTTGAGTTGCAACATTTTTGGGACACGAAAAAAAATGAAGGCACAATACAAATTTTTATTGTTTAAAATGAGATACAACAAGTTTCACACCAATGATTTTCTGCGTCCTTTAAAGATTCTTTAAATTGTTATTAAAAGTGCTTTCCTATGCATTCTGAAATATATAAAACCCTTCATTTGTTTTTGGACTGATTATGATTTTAGTTACATAAGCCTCAGTTTCGATAAATTAATTAAATCTTTTGTTCATGAACGGTCGAATGAATGCACTGTTTGTATTTTCACTTTGTCCAGTTCTCTAAATTGCTTGCGTAAGGCCTACGCCCAGTTGAACATTTCTATTCAAATCCAAATTCTTGTAAACCATTTGCTGTTAGACTTTAAAGATATTTCTAGCATTTGCGTCTTCGTAAAATCAAACTCATCATATTCAAAAAAGTAATAGTCATAATTACATACATTTATCTTTTCTTTATCAAATAAAAGTATTTGAAACATACGTACATACGGTGTATTATGAGAATTTCAGATAATAAATGGTCTATTGATTGTTTTTTAATGAACTTCAGGAATTCAAATTTTTTTCCCTGTATGCCTTTTTTGGGCAAACCATTTTTTTTAGACATTTTATCGTATGTTGTATTCTTCATAGAAGTAAAAACAAAACTAGCTGTGAATTCGATCTCGAGTGTTTCCACTTTGTTTGTATTTATAATTATATGGTGCTCATTTCACGAGCACTTTGCTTCCCGTTAGCAAATGTATTTGCTTCCTCATAGAAGAAGCATTAGTTATTTTTTTCAATAATAAACAAACCAAAGTCTTCATTTTGATCAATTTAAAAAAAGAAATTTACAAAAAATACAAAATTACAAAATAATACAAACAATTTTTTAAATACAAAGACAGATCAGACAAATCAAATTTTGTATTCGAAATGATAATTTTTCGAGCTGAAAAAGGGAAGGGAAAGGTTCTGTCGCACCCTATCCCTTTGCCAGCTTTATGATTTTTTCTGTTAAAATTGTCAGAATTATCAATATCAATTAAATCGATGTGGACGAGAGAAGTGAGCTAACGTTTGATCTTTTACTGCACTCTTATTGGTTGACCATAAGAATTGAATATAGCAATGTAAAAGTCCGAGAAATTTGAAAATATAAAATGAGAAAAAAACTACCATTAAATAAAATATAATGACTGAAACAATTACTATCTTGGCATAATAGAATTTTATACGAAAATTAATTTACATTGATCAGATTAATTTTATTTAATCACACGAAAAATAAAATACAATATTTTAATTATGATTCACAAAAAGAGAGAGAAAGAAAGCAACTGCGCGCGTGTGTGTGTGCAGTGTCCGCAGTGACGCCAATGTTGGGGGCCGCGCGCTGGTTGGCTGCAGTGGCGCGCAATTTAAAATAGGTATTAGAAACAATTCTTGTAACTGAAATAGATAATTATCATAAAATGTACAAGAATGTATATGAATTATATTTGTCAAAACATTTTTGTGAAATATTATAATTTTCTCCCAACGTTTTGCGATGTGATATTTTGACAGGCAGTATAGCGGGCGAAATCGCTTATATCTCAATCCGATAACACTGCACTGTGAAAAGCCTTATCCATTTTCATTCAAAAGGAGAAAATTTCCAGTGAAAGTAGCATTTGCAATGACAATCAACAAATCACAATGTCAAATTTTCGAACGAATTGGAATTGATCTGAAAAAAATGTTTTCTATCATGGGTAGCTGTACGTAGCTTTTTTAAGAGTTAGATCTTGAGATTCATTGAGAGTTTATTTAAGTAGCGACGCCATACAAAATGACAAGAAAATAAAAAATCACGTTGCTCAAGAGATTTTTCCCTATTTAGAAACCTCCGTGTCTCAATATATATTCGAAAAGTTTCATATAACCCAGGTGCGAAATTCGGTCGGCTGCCAGAGATTGACCATCGGCCCATAGTCGGCCCTGCTTTGGTAACCGATCTACGGTAACCAGAGTTGGGCCGACTAAGGTGTTTCCAAGCTGCCATCGTCTCACCGACGTTGGCAACCGACGTCGGCGGTGGGCGAAAAGCCGACTGTCGGCCCTATTCTGGCCCAACATTGGGCCGACGATCGGATAAACTCTGGCAGATTGGTCGGTACGACCGCAAAAAATGCGGTCGGTCCAACTCTGGATAAAGCAGTCGGTTAGCCACAAGTTACCATGATGCACCCGACGGTCGGTCAAACCTTGGCCCAAATATGGGCCGACCGTCGGATAAACGCTGGTTCATTATTTTAAAAAAACCGTGGAAGTACGGTTGGCCCGACTCTGGAAAAGAGATGGCCCGACCGTCGGCATAACATTGGCTTGTACAAGACACCATGATGCACCCGACGGTTGGCCCAAATATGGGCCAGCCGTTGGATATACTAGGTTTCATTATTTCAAAACGACCGAAATTTGGGTACGAAAAGCTCGATTTTTGTGTAGACATACCCATATTTGTACCAAAATTTCGGTACATGTAAACTAGGGTGGTTCTTATTTATACTTGGTGGATTTTTTTTCTCGAATTTCCCTGCTCTCACTCCGCACTTTTGGGTCTCCAAAGAAAACCCCGTAAGTGACAAATTTGAATTTTACGTAATAATGCAGTTTATTGACGCTTTTTGAAAGTTTGAAAAAAATAAATAATCATTAATCGATAATTTAAGAATACTCAGTCATTGTTTAACGAACATTCCATTTTTTAAACAATTTTAATTTGTTTAAACACTTAAGAGTATTTTCAAAAAGCAAAGTAGAACATACGAATATTTCAATCTTTCGAGAAATAACAAAAATAAAATATGTAGACAACAAAATTGTGTAAACAATTTGAATTTGTTTAAACATCTACGAGTATTCATGATGAACAAATTAGTACTTGAAAATGTTTAAATTTTTTTCGAAAATTTAGTGAGATAAAATATTTTTCCTGTTTTTTTAGGTAAAATATATACTTGATCAAATACGTATTATTTAAATAATTGTGAAATTATTTAAACAAATTATTTGATTGTTATCATTAATTATATAACTAATAAATTCTAGAAAATACGTTCATTTCGCGAGTTAAATGAAAAAAAATATTTAAGCAAATTAAAATTGTTTAAATAATTGAATATTATTTAACAAATGACTTGGTATTCGCAAATTACCAGTTAATGATTATTTATTTTCAAAAAACTTTTAAAAAGCGTCAATAAACCGCATTATTACGTAAAATTCAAATTTGTCACTATGGGGTTTCCTTTGGGACCCATAAGAGTGGCTTAAAATTATTCAACCTCAAAATTTATTATTGATTCTTATTCTCTGACGAATTCTGGACAATATAATGAAACACAGAATTATTTGTAACATATTATCGCGTTTAAATATTAGATTTACAAAAAGCTGACTTTTTCCCATGTTAAATCAAAGTGAAATTTCATGGTTTTTGCGCCACCCCTAAATATTAACCGATTTTGCTCAAATTTGAAGGACATTTTTTGTTGGGCATTGGAAAAAAACTGGGGGGTGAGAGCAGAGAAATTCGAAAAGTGAAAAATAAGAGCCACCATAATGTAGACGTTTCATTTTTTTTTTAAGAAAAAAAATTCTAAGTTCCATCTTTATGATAAATTGTGAATGTTCATTTTATGTCATTATCAAACGTTATAAAATGGTCTAAAACGCGAAAAAAAATATAACAAGAAGAAAAAATAGTCAAAGTGGGCACCTAAAAAGAAAAATTTTGAATAAAATTTTTTGAAAAAAATTGTTAAAAAAAAGTTTGAGGAAAACGTTTGAAAAAAAATTGTTTAAAAAAAATGTTTGATAAGAAATTTTTGAAAAAAAATGTTTGATAACAAATTTTTGAAAAAAAATGTTTGAAGAATAATTGTTGGAAAAAAATGTGTTGAAAAAAATTAAAACAAAAATTTTGAAAAAAAAAATTGTTGAAAAAAATTTGTTGAAAAAAAATTTGTTAAACAACAATTTTAGGGCTTCCGCCCGGGAATATTAAACACTAAAAATTGTAATCGATTTAAATTATTTATTTAACAAAATTTTAATTTATATTCCCGTTAACAGTTAATTTATTTTAGATCTACATGATGCCGCATAATAATACAAAAATTCATGAGAAAAAAGAGTTAACTAATTGTTTTTCTTAACTGCTTTGAGCTGTAGCTTATGAGGATGGTTTTTTCATTGGCTTTCAATTCTTTAGGTATAGAGTAATGGGTAAGACTCCCGACTGCTAGGCGATAGATTCAGGTATAGGTGTAGGTTCGAAACCCCGTAGCGTTAGAAATTTTATTTGTAATATAATGTTTAAAAATGTAATTTATGTATTCATTCTAAGCAGGACCATTAACATTTATAGTCAAAATACTCGCAATCAATTATTATTTATTTTTTGAACACCTATTTTGTGTATTTCCCAAGGTTGCCCAGGTGCGAATTGACCGTCGGCCCAAGGTTGGGCCGACATCATCTTAATAGATGGCCCATATATGGGATCAAATGTCGGGCCGACTTTGAGAAGTCAAAGGCGGTTGACCGTTATCATTTAGCTGGTTGGCCCGACCAGTGGCGCACAAAGTTGGACCGACCGTCCGACGGTTGGCCCGACCGTGGGCCGACGGTCAATTCGCACCTGGGAATATAACATTTGAATATAATGAAATGTCTACGATAGACGAAAATTCAATTTATATTCGAGATGGAAATAATTAGGTTTGATATTTTCAATAAGTATTTAACCTTAGAAATGGAGCTTTATTTAAATGATATATAATTCTAATTAGATTCATTTTTTATTTGCATATTTTCAACAGGTGGCATATCGCTTTTAATTTATCTAGATTTTATGATAATTCAATTCAAAAATTCATTGCAAAATATAGTAACATAACAATAGAATTTCCGCGCGCGTAGCACGCGGTATGTTCTAGTTCTATTTGAAAATTTATGATCAAAAAATCTTTTCTATTCATGCGTCAACTTTGAATTATGTCGATGAAAAAAGTTTTTCTGTTAGAAACAGATGATTCAAATATTATAAATGAGCATAACTTCCTTAATCTACAATAAAGTCTATTAATATTATAGATCAATCGATTTTCCTCGAATCAAGGAATCTTTTACGTTCTTGCATCAATTGTAAATTATGTTAGTGAAAAAAGTTTTACTATAAATAACCGTGTTGTCAAATATTATGCATTACCATAGCTTCCTTACTCTTCAATAAAATGTATCAATGTTATAGGTCAATCTATTCGTCTTGATTCAACACAACTTTTCTATTCTCGCATCAACTTTAAATTATGAGAATGAGAAAATTTTTAATATAAAAATCGATTTTAAAAATATATAAATTACCATAACTTCCCTACTCTTTCTTAAAATGTATTAATATTGTAGGTCAATCGATTCTTCTCGAACCAACGAATCTTTTATATTCTTGCATCAACTTTGAATGATAATGAAGAAAAAAGTTTTACTATAAAAAACCGTATTTTCAAATATTATGCATTACCATAGCTTCCTTACTCTTCAATAAAATGTTTTAATATTGTAGGTCAATCGATTCGTCTTGAATGAACACAACTTTTCTATTCTCGCATCAACTTTGAATTATGTTAATGAAAAAAGTTTTACTATAAAAAACCGATTTTCAAAATATATAAATTACCATAAGCTCCCTAGTCTTTGATAAAATGTATTAATATTATAGATCAATCGATTCGTTTCGAACCAAGGAATCTTTTATATTCTTGCATCAACTTTAAATTATGTTGAAGAAAAAAGTTTTACTATAAAAAACCGTACTTTCAAATATTATGCATTACCATAGCGTCCTTACTCTTCAATAAAATGTTTTAATATTGTGGGTCAATCGATTCGTCTCGAATCAACACATCTTTTCTGCTCTTGCATCAACTTTGAATTATGTTAATGAAAAAAGTTTTACTATAAAAACCCGATTTTCAGAATATATAAATTACCATAACTTTCCTAAGCTTTAATAAAATATATTAATATCATAGTTCAATCGATTAGTCTCGAACCAAGGAATCTTTTATATTGTTGCATCAGCTTTGAATTATGTGAATGAAAATAGTTTTACTATAAAAAACCGATTTTTAAAATATTATTGAATGCTAAAAAAAAATGCAACAAATATTTTTAGAAATCCTTTAGTCAGTTTCAAGATATTAGCGGGGAAAATAAAGCCTCCAAATTTAATCAATTTTTCTGCAACCGTTTTCAAGTTATCGTGTTCACAAAAAAGTGTGACATCCGCACACACACACACACACACACACACATCCAGACAATTTCTTAGAACATTGTAGTAGCAATTTATAAATTGAGGAAGGTTCAAAAAAATGAATTCAAAATTTTTGGAAAATGTTACCATTACAAAGCTTCCTCGGCTTCCTCTATGAGGAAGCAAAACTGCTAAAAGTGCTTGTTACCATTAATACTTTAAATTAGCAAACTCTAAACATTTTTTAAAATTTTAAACTACAGAATCACGTTTACCGGATGAGAAGGAAATTTACACCTAAAGGTTTTATAGAAAATACAAAAATCGGGATTTAACTGATCAAAATTAACCTTAATGAGAGAGCGTTCATTAACTACATTGGGGTTATTTTTGGAATTTTAGACTCCTCTTCTCCCTCTCGTAAGGCTTTTTCTATAGAAAAGGTATGTAACTTTAACCACTAACATGGACTTGAAGTCTCACAGATCGCTGTATATATTTATATCTAATTAAATAAGAAGTTTTTGTTATACAACTAATGCAATTGTGTGAATGGAGATTGAAATAAGTAAGAAATTCATCAACTTTTATTAATTATAATCTTTAACATCAGTGGGGGGAGGAAGCACATATCAGAAGCATGGTGTTATCTAAGAGACTGCACGTCCATACCGACGCCTCCATTCAATATGAGTCTATGTGCTGACAGCGCTCTGTATGAGACTATTCCCTATGCTTATACACATAGTCTCATACACGGCGGTGTCAGCACACAGACTCATATTGAATGGAGGCGTCGATACGTCCATACTAATTGGTCACTTTTTGCTCAAATGAGGGATAATCAGGACGCAACATTTTTCTGGGACGGCTGCGTTCTGTATTCTGGGATACCCGCATCAAGCTCAAATTTGTTTTGTATGTAACATCCTGCGTTTTAAATATCTGGAAACAAATTGAAACAGGAATATAAAATTGTGACGCTATCGTGCTGCCCTACAAGTTAAAAAGACACTTATGTATGTTCAGCTTCGAACGGAGAAAATCAGCGAGAAATATTTTGTCTTGAAAAAGTATAATGAAATTAATTTTTTATAAATGTTTCAACACCATTTATACAAATTGATGAATATTTTTCTTATTCTGTAAAAAATATACATTTTTTGTCATTTGCTATAATAAAATCGACATACGGGTTTTCATAGAGAAAAATACAGGAGAAAAAAGCCGCGAGTCGATTACATCAAGACAAAACAGGCAAGAGGACAATGCGTTTGTTTCAAGACAACTTTTTCTCTGAGTGCCGATATTTTTTTGATTCAATGTTCATTTTTGTCCGTTTACTTACAAGCATCTTGCGTTGAATTACTGTCTATAGTTGGCCAGTTTCCTAAATCAACTTTTAAATATACGTGAAACTAAAATGAGTTGTCAAATACCAAATTATACTGTTCTGGATGCTGATAAAACGAAAGAGATGTTGAAGCTTTTTAAGGGTGCAAGAACCGGATGGGTGCAAGTTGGAGAGAAGAAGTGGTTTTTTCCCTATAGATACACGGAAGAAGCGGAGTCATTTCACAATTTTAAGCCTAGACCCTCGGACACTTGGGTATTTTCTTATCCGCGATCAGGTAAGAATTTTACTATTTATTTTTATTGTAAATACGATATTTATGGTTTTTAGGGTTTTTGAAATAAAAACTTAAGACGTTAGGGGCTTAACACAGTAAAAAAATTCCTCTCTAGCTCTTCTGGATTTCGAGATTCGTAATTTTTTGCAAAGCCTTATACAAGCGACCGACGACGTCGCTACACGTCTTATAAGAATTTATAAGGAAAATTTATAAGGAAAAGAAGGAAGGAGGCTGTGAAAAAAATAACAATTTTCGTTCCCCTCCGTAGCTTAGTGGGTTTCTGCACCAAACCGACAATCTCTAGACATGAGTTCGAATTCCAGCAGAGCTAGATAGGAATTTTTTTTCACAGCTAAAGACCATAGCCATTTTGGTTTAGACTAGTAGATGAGATCGAGGATTCCTCTTTTTCCCTATGTTTTCAAGAAACTTCCCCTTTTTCTTGTTTCTTCGCCTTAATGCAAGGCAAATAAACAGAACTCAATAAGAACATCCAAATATTTTTCGTTAAAAAATTAATTGTTTCTAATTGAAAAGTTTACTATTATATTGTAGGTTTATAATTGATCTTTTTTAGTTACAAATTCTATTTGGTTGAAAATTTAACTTCTTTGTTGAAAATATCGTTCTTTTTTGGTGAAATTTAATTTTTTCAACTGAAAACTTAGCCAAGCCATTTTTGGTTCAAACTCAATTGTTTTTAGATAAAAACTCAACTATTCAGTTGAAAATTCATGTACTTTGTAGTAAGTCTTTTTCGGTAGAAAACTAATCTCCTTGATTAAAAATTCTACTAGTTGGTTAAAAGTTTAACTATTTTGTTAAAAATTCGCTTCGGTAGTTAAATATCCATCTCCTTGGTTTAAAATTTAAATATTATTTTTGTAGAAAATTAAACTTTTTGTTTGGAAATCAACTTTTCTCTTGAAAATTCATATGTTTTCGGGTGGAAAAATCCAATTAATTGTAAAAAATTCGCCTTTTTGGCTGAAAATTCAACCAATTCAACCAAATAAGTGTGAAACTTTATGCTTAAAAATTAATCTGTTTTGTTTCAGGATTCAAATATTTTTTATTAAAAATTAAAATCGTTGAAATATCAACTTTTATATCTTTCGTTGAAAATTAATTTTCTTGAATTAAAAATTTAATGACTTGGTTGATCTTCTTTTTTAAAAATTCATTTATTTTGGTCGAAAGTGTGAATGTTTTGTTGAACATTCGTCTTTTTGGATAGGAAATTCAACTGTTTTCAAAAAAATTCGGTTTAAAATGCACCTGTTTTTGTTTGAAGTTCAATCTTTTTTTATACAAGAATTCGACCAGTTGATTGAAAATTCATCCTTGTAGTTTGAAAATTCAGCAATTTTGTTAAAAAGTTCTCTTTCTTCGAAAGTCAACTGTTTTGTTGAAAACTCGTCTTTTTGGATACAAAATTCGTCCTTCTTTATTGATAATTCATCTTTTTGGTACAAAAGTTTTAGGTTGAAACTTCATCTTTCTTGGTTGAAAATTCAAACAGTCTTCTAAAAACTTCATCTTTTTGCCTTGAAGATTCATCTATTTGTTTAGAAATCTAACTATTTGTGGTTGAAGTTTAATCTTTCTGTGTAAAAATTCGACCATTTGGTTGAAAATTCATCTTTATGGGTTAAACATTGCACTGTTTGATTAAAAATTGAACTATTTTATTTAAAATTCGTCTCTTTTGCTGGAAAGTTCAACTATTTCATTGAAAAATCATCTTTATAGGTTCAAAAATTGACCTTTTTTGGTTGAATATTCAACTATTTTGTTGAACTATTTTATTCGACTTAAAATCTTAAGTTTCCCTATGTTGTGAGCATATTGGGCTGTGAGGTCTCTTAAAATATCATGTTTGTTGTTTTGTGTTTTATTTTAGGCATTTATCAAGTTGAATGGAAGAAAAAGTTTTGACCTAATGGGGGGGGGGGTCTTATTTTTGCCGTCATCGTGTGGAGTTCATGCTTTGCGTGATGATCTTAGACGACGAAGGGGAGAAGTGAAACAAGTCTTGAAAATAGCGTGAAGTAGTTTTTGAACGGCCCTTCAAGTATTTTAGATGATTTTTTTAAATGGTCTACGAAATCCTTTTTTGTAAGTGTTCGCTGTCTGAATAATTTTTTTTATACTTCTGCCAGGTACGACTGTGATGCAAGAACTCATTTGGCTTTTGAGTAATAATCTAGATTTCGAAACAGCTAGGAAGAAGAAACTTACAGAAAGATTTCCATTTCTCGAGTTAGTCTTGTAAATAATTTTCAAATTTGTATTTTTTTAATAATGGACAATTGTTTTCATACGGGTCTTCCTCAAATTCCTTACAGACACAGCCTGTTGAATAATCCAGAAGTAATTGACGAATTTGTTAAAAGGAATGAAGGAAACGTGGAGAAACGAGAGGTTTGTGAATCTCTTGCGAGACCTGCTTATGAAGTTTTAGATGCTCAATCATCTCCTAGATTCATTCAATCACATTTTCCTCTTAGTCTGAGACCAAGTATTTTGGATTCTGGATGTAAGGTATAGTTTATATAGAAATATTTATAATCAAAATCATACAGAATATTTTCATTTCAAACTGATAACAAAATTGTTCGAACATTTATCGACAAAACTTTCGATTACTAGAAGAAAGTTATTGAATATTTGTGAATATTAAAAAATTAGCTCTCTGGTACAATTTTAAAACGTAAAAATTCATTATCTATATTAAATTTTTACAAAATGAGGGCCATGGATAAATTACTGAAAAAAAAGGTTAACAATTCTGTACAAAATTCAAATACTTAGTCGAAAGATGAACTACTGTGTTAAAAATTATTTTTTTTTAGTTGAAGATTCCTCATTTTGATTAAAAATGCATTCTCTGTCCAAAAATTTAACTATTTGGTTGAAAATTCGTTTTTTTCTGTAAAAAGTTAATCTTTTTGGTTCAAAATTCAACTATTTGGTTAAAAACTAACCTGTTTTATTTTAGAATTACAATGGTTTGTTGAAAATGGATCTTCTTTATTGAAATACACTGTTCTAAAATATTAATTTAAACCTTTTTTGGTTGAAATATCAACAATTACGTTTTTCACTGGACAGCTCGTTTTGTTGACTGCAAAATTCAAGAATTTAGTAGAAAATGCAACCATTTGGTAAAAAATTTAACTGTTTTGTAGAACATTAGTTTTTTTGTTGTTGAAAATTAATTTTTTGTAATAAAAATTTAACTACTGCATTTTTGGTTCAAAATTGCTCTTTTTTTGTTTAAAAATGTAACTATTTGGTTGAAAATTTATGTAATTTGTGGAAAATTCGTCTTCTTTGGTAAAAAATTAAGGTTCTTGGTTGAAAATTGAACTATTTTGTTAAAAATGTATTTATTTTCTTGAAAATTTGTCTTTTTGGTAGAAAATAAATATTCTTGGTTGGAAATTCAACTATTTTCTTAAAAATGTATTTATTTTCTTCAGAATTCGTCTTTTTGGTAGAAAATAAATATTCTTCTTTGAAAATTCATCTTCTTGGTTGATACCTTAACAGTTTTGTAGAAAGCTCATATTTTTAGCTTGAAAATTCAAGTTTTGATATGAAATTTTTTCTTTATTGACTGCAAAATCTTTCTTTGTTGAAAACTCAATTCTGGTTGAAATTTTTTTTTTTTATTTGAAAATTCTTCTCTTTTGATAGAAAATGTAACTGTTTGGTTTAGTAGAACATTAATCTGTTCAAGTTGAGGATTAAAGTTCGCATGTTGAGATTTGGTCTGTTTTAATTGAATTCAACTGCTTTTGATTTAAAATAAAAATGTTTTTAGGAGAAGTAATAACTATTACATTTTTCGTTGAAAACTAATATTTTTAGGCTAAAAATTCGACTACTTTCTTGAACTCATTTTTTTTTTGTTAAAAATTAATTTTTTCAACTGAAAATTTAACAGTTTGGTTCAAAATTTAACTATTTTGTAGAAAGCTCGTCTTGTTCGTTCGAAAATTCAACAACTTAGTAAAAAATTCAACTATTTTGTTGTAAATTCGTCTTTTGTTGGTTCAATTCAACTATTTTTTATTCAAGATGATAATATTTCCTAGGTTAAAATATCAACTATTACCAGCTATTACATTGTTTGTTGAGAATTCATATTTTTTAGTTGAAAGTTAAACTATTACTATTTTTTTTGATATCCCCTAAATAAATTTATGAAAAAAATTTAGTCGTCAAAAATTACGTAAGGTGGTGTGGGGTCTAATCCTACGGACCCTAACAAAAAGGTGTATGTGGTTCAAAATTTCAGAAAAAAAGTTTACGTATTTTATGCATGGCCCCTAAATAAAAACTGGATGTTATTCTAGATCATTTACATAGCGAGGAATCCAAAAGACGTAGTGGTTTCTTGGTATATTCTGAATAAATCCGTAGTAACTCATGGATATATAGGTGACTTTTCAACTTTCTGGAATTATTTCAAGAATGATCTTAGTAAGTAGAGCGTACCCATTTTTTGTTATACCATCCGGTATTTGGAAAGTGGTGCATTGCAATATATTTTTAAATAAAACTAAATGTTCATAAAATTATTTCAGCAATATGGAGTCCATATTGGGAACATGTAAAAGAAGCCTGGGCTCAGAGAAATCACCCAAATTTGTTATTTATTTTTTATGAGGAATTGAAAGCTGTAAGTTTATAAATGACACATTTTTAATTTAACAAAGTCCAATTGCCTTTAAAATGTTCAAATGTTGAATTAAATAAAATTTTTTTTAAATCTGCCCGCTGCGCGGGTACATTCTCATCACGCACTGCGCGCGCGGCTCGCAAGTTTAAGCGCGCCTAGGGCGCGCAACTAATGGTTCTCGCGCTTCGCGCTCGATAATATATTTATCTCGCGCTTCGCGCTCGATAATACATTAACCTCGCGCTGCGCGCTCGGTCTTTGTACTTCCCTACATGGACGCAAAATCTTTGACAATTAAATGTGAAATCATCGACAGTAGTAATTTGGTGATTGTGAATTCTCTTTTGTTAAAGCTCCTTCGGCTTTAACGAACACATTCTCATCAAGTATCTCGTGCTTCGCACTCGAATAACATTTGACCAATATGCAAATTTTTCTATAATATGGTGCACTTTAATATATAAAATGTATACTATATTAATTATGTATGTCGGTTTCGAACTGCTCATTCAGATATAGCAAAATAAAATACAAATTTTATTCTTCATGATTACTTTAATATTCCTTCCTTATTTCTTATTAATCTCTAGTCGTTTTTACAAAAATTTAACTTGTGCATTTGTAATGTTATTTTTCACGATTAAATCAAAAACTACACGTCCTATAAGAAAATGGATCAGAGCAAATTTGTAGATATAATTTAGACGAACAAATTATGACATCAGCTTAAGGCCGATTTTAAAACAAAACTGGAGTACGCACCCTTTCAAATCTTACGAATTGAAAACTGTAAGTTTCCCTTCGTGTTTTTTTAGAATATTCACAAAACGTGATTTTTTGTGAATATTGTTCCTCTGTTCGCAACTGCTAAATTGGACAGAACAAAATAAAGCAACTGTATTTTATTATTTGTTCTTCATTTCACAATATTTTTTTTTGTATTTATTGTACAGAGTGTATATGAACAAATATGTTTTAGATAAATAAAGAGATTTCCTTTTTACCTATTTTTGTTGTTGGATAGTTCAAATGGAAAATGGATTTTAAAATTTTTAATAACATTTTTTATAATTAAAACAATAACTATCTTTTTAAAATATAGCCTGAACCAAATTCCTATATTTTGTTTAGATGGAAAATTTCATTAGTTAGCATTTCTTCGTGTCTTGCATGGTTTTTACCCGAAAACAGAATTACTTATTTTAATAACATTTTTCACGAATAAAACAAAAACCATACTTGTTATCAAAAATCTTTTCCTAACAAATTGGTAGATCTTCTCGAGAAGAATCATTTTTTCAATTATTATTCCATCTTACAAAAAATGTATAGTTTTGCTGGAAAATGGAATTTTTTATTTTTTACAAAGCATTTTTGATGGATAATATCAGAACTATTTTTTCTGACTCAGGGGGCCTCAAAACGTCAACATTTGATGGAATCCGCGAAAGTCATTTTTCACATAAAATCAATACCTTCTCATTATGATGAGAATGAAAAATAGTTACGAGCAATTTTGTAGAATTTTTGAAAACAAATAATTTTGGTCTCTTGTCTTTTTACTGTATCTTGCGCAGTTGCGCGGGAAATTTGAATTATTGAGTTTTTCAGTTTGATTTTCCATGGCTAAAACCATAAATATTGGCAGTAGAAGGCTGGTTAACGAACTTGACGTGTATTTTCGGACCACGAATCTGGGTGCAGAAGGAAATTTGAATTAAAAAATTCCTTCGAAAGTTATCGCGTCGTCAGACTACAGACAGACAGACATGTTCGTAAAAACCATTTTTTCTGACTCAGGGGGTCTCAAAACGTCGAGAATTGACGGAAACTGGATAGGTCCAAAATCATATGAATCTAAGACATTCCATCTAAATTATGAGAATGTAAAAATATAAAATTTTTAACAATTCTAGGATCTGCTTGCTGCATGTAAAAAGGTGGCCAATTTCTTAGGAAAGAATTACAGTGAAAATCAATTAACCGAGTTGCTGAATCACTTAAATATAGAGAATTTCCGAAAAAATCCAATGGTCAATTTAAATGATCTTTATGAATCAGGAATATTTTTGAGTAATCAATTTTTCATCGGAAAGGGGAAGACTGGGAATCGGAAGGAATTCTTCAGTGCAGATATGGAAAAAGAAGCTGATGAATGGATAGCAAAAAATTTGAAAGATACTGATCTAGTGTTCCCTATAACCAACTTGAAAGGCAATTGCCATTAATTGAATTTTATATTGGGATCATTTTATACAGTCTAGGGGCTTTTTTGTGTGAATGCTTTCACTGTAGCAAAAATCCTCTCTGTATTACCTACATGTCTTCTTCAATAAATTACTGGAAGTAATTAAAATTATATAAAATTGGATCTGTGTTTCAATATCTGTGTTCCAATCTGTGTTTTTCCCAATAATTCATAAATAATAAAATTGTGATAAAATTAATCATTTTAATTTTAAACTTGCGCAGTTAAATGTAAGCTCTCAAATTATCTAATTGGTTATTGTAAATATTATAAATGATTTATATTGGTGCTTTTCGCTGAAAATCCGTATTTTTAAAAAAAAATTTCATTATAAAAGCAGAAAGCTTTGAAGAAGAGTTACAATTTCTAAAAATGTTATGCTGCTTTTTTTCCCCCACGGATATTAGCATTTTTAAGCAAAGATCATCAAGATTCACGATTTTTAACAATTTTAGGTTATGTTAGCGTTTCACACCGGAAATGGGTGTTTCGAATCAGAAATAATTAGATTTCAAAGATTCAAACATTTTTGACTACTTACATTTCTCAGTTTTGTTAGCGTTTTTTGCCGGAAATTGAGATTTCAAGTTAAAATCATTAGATTTTAAAGGCTTATAATTTTTTCGCAATTTTATGCTGCGTTAGAGTTTTACATAAAAAATTAGCATTTTACGTAGTGTCAGACAAAAATAATTATAGTTTGAACAAGATTTATAATCTTTTAACAATTATGGATTATGTAAGTCTTTTTGTACGCAAGTTGGTATTTAAAATACGAAAAAATTAGATTTCAAAGAAGCTTCATAACTTTTATCAATTTTTGGGGTATGTCAGTGTTTTAGACTAAAAAATGTTTTATCAAGACAAATCATTACAATTCGAACAAGATTTAGAATCTTTGAAAAATTTTGGATTATATTAGTGTTTTTCTTCGGAAGTTAGTATTTTCAATGATAATAAAAAAAATATTTAGAAGAATATTCATAAATTTGAACAATTTTAGGTTATGCTGTCGCTTTACGCAAAAAACTGTTGATTTCTCAAAACGAAAATCGTAATAAATCGAACAAGAATTGCAATTTTTGAACAGTTTCAAGTTATATTCACATTTTTCACAAAAAATCGGTTATTTTAAACAAAAATCCTTAGATTTCAAAGGATATTTACAATTTTGAACAATTTTCTGTTATGTTAATGTTTTTTCGTGTAAAGTTATTATTATATTTAATAAAAAATCATTAAACCGAAAACATTAGGTTTAATAGAAAATTTATAATCTTAAATAATTTTTTGTTACGTTGTGTTAGTGTGTTTCATTTGAAATTTCTATTTTTAATAAAAAATCAATAAATTTCAAACAACGTATTTTGGAACGAAAACGCAACAGTTTGATTGCCTATAAAAAATATTATATATTAATTCCGAAGTTAAGATATTAACTTTAATCAATTATCAAAAATATTGCACATGCTTTTCTTCTCTCTGAATTTAGATAATATATACTATCAAATACCAAAATTTTGTAACAATATTAATTTTATATTTTAATTAAAAATTGCATTAGTAAAAAACAATGATACAGATAAGAAAATTGTTTTCTAGTATCATTATATTGCAATCAATTTTTAAGTTTTGTTAATCCAGAATATATCATTAATATAAAAGTAATAATAAATTTGACCATTTAAACCTTTGTATACGAAAAAAATAAAATGAAAGAGTTAACAGACTTTGATCAAATTATTAATTGATTATTCAAACCATTTAATTTCCCTGAAAAGTTTGAATCATTCTGAATTTCATTTTTTAGTTCACAAATTCGAATTCCAAAGAAAAATCTCTTTTTAAAAACAAATTAATTTTAAAAGAAGACGCGCTGGCGGGATTTTTAAATTTCCAATGTTTAAAATATTACTAGTTATTGTTTGCAACTTTGTCAAAATAATATTTTCAAATTGTATAAAACATAAATATACTGAGACCTAACGTTTACGTTTTCTTTTTTTAATTGAAAAAATCCTAACGGAATGAATAGCATCACAAAATAACAATTAAAAATTTACTTTATGTATTTTAACAACAATATTTATAAATTTTTTCTTATCGTCATTTTCAACAAAATCATTTCAGTAAATATTTTCAAACCTTTTCAAACTTCCTCAGAATCTTAAAATAAAAAGTTTACGAATTTAGAAAAAAATAACAAAAAAATCCTGGAATTCGTGTAAATGTGCTACATGTTTCTGCATAGGTATTGTCTCTTCATCAGGAATTTTCGAAAATCTCTGTAGATATGCTAATCAAAACCTAAGTATCTCGAGATTCAATTACAAGTTGGAATAATGATTAGCATAGTTGAATTTGTCTTTTCATAATGAATTCAACGATATAAAAATCTCTTTTTTGATAACAATGCTGTTGTATAGTTTCTTCATCAGGACGGCAGCGTTGTGAAGTAAAATTTGCCCTCAAGAATTAAAACAAAAATAACAGTTAAAAATGGGTAAATAACGTTTTTTTCTCACTTCATGTATTTTGGAAATAGCTTTTAACTCATACCACAAATGAGTTTAATAATCATATAAAATATCACAATAGTTGGGCAGGATAAAGCCATGTAAATTGGAATTATAAATCTGCAAAAGGTATATTTTGTTTCCGTGTGGTTTTTAATTAATTTCACACGTTTTTCCTTGAGTGATTTGAAAAGTTTTTTTGTTCATAAGAAGGTTGTTGCATCTTTTTAATTAATGAAAAGTTAATTTTCTGGTACAATTTTTGCACAATTTTAGAATTTGCTTTTTACAGCCCAAAAAGTGGCCAATTTCTCCGGAATGAAATAAAATGAAAATCAATTATGCGACTTGCTGGATCACTTGAATTTAGAGAATTTCGGAAAAACCCCAATCGTCAGTTGTGATAATCTTCATGAGTGTGGAATATTTTTGACCAGCCAATTTTCGATAAAAAGGGGAAGACTGGGAATTGGAAGGAATTCTTCAGAGCAGATATGGAAAAAGAAGTGGATGAATGGATAGCCGAAAATTTAAAAGATATTGATCTGGTATTCGCTATAGCCAACATGGATTCAACTTCGTGATTCACTTTGGGGAAACTATATTAGAGTAGTTCACAACAAACTTCTGAAATTTTTATATAATTTCTAGTAAATTATTGATAATGGTAATTTACGTTGTAAGTAGACTTAACTATTCACTTAACTCCATCTGTTCAAAACCAGTCTACGAAACCCATTATCTAGTTGCTTTTAATCTTTTTCAGAAACAATCTGGAGGTAGGTTTCCTAATCTCTTTCGATTTCCGAAAAGGTCAATGGCCTCTCGTCAAAAATTTAAAGATTTAAACAAACTTATTCATGCATGATTCAAACAATATCAAAAATTTCGGGGATTTCAGAGATTTCAAGAAATTTATAAGGCCTTTAAAGTATTTCAAAGACTTTAAGAGATTTAGAATGATTGAAAATTGCGAAATTAAATTAAGAATGAATAAAAATTTTAATTTTCCTTTAACGTCCAAAATTCAAATTTAACTACGAATTTCTTGGAAATTAGGCAAAAAAAAACAAGAATCCAACGAATAAATTTGGACGACGTACTTATAAATGTCTCAATTGAAATTTTTAAAATATTGATTGACGAGTTTTCAAAATATATGGTACTATTGATACTATTTTGATAAGACCCGTGAGATTCCATGAAATCTAATTATATTTGCTGAAATTCTGCATAATTGATTAAAATACCCTGATAACCTTTAAAATACCTTAAAATCGCCGAAGCCCTCGGAAATCTGATCAAATCTGTTAAACTTATTTAAAAATCCCTTGGAATCTTTAAAAATATCCTAACACTTCAAAGGTCCTATAGAATCGTTTCATATCTTCCTAAATTCTAACAAATTCCTCAAAACCGCATAACATTTTTCAAATAATTTAAAATTGTTGAAATCTCTGGGAAATTCCTTAATATTTTTTCAATCTCTTGAAATTCTTTGGAATCTTTAAAAATACCCTAAAATCTTTCCAATAATCTCAAATCCCTTTATTTCACGGAAATCTATTGACAATCCCTTGGACTATTCTTAAATACCCTAAATTATTTCATAATCCTCTGCAGACCCTACATTTATTTCAATTTAGAGAAAATTCCTGGGAATTCTCGAAATACCCTAAAATATTTAAATTCTCTAAAATCCCCTGAAATCCCTTGAAGGTTCAACGAAAATTATTGCGAAAATTTTCTAGACATATCATGACACTACTTTTTTTAGATAGGACTAGCATCATCAATAATTTTTATTACAAAATAAAAATTTCGAATAAATACGTTTTCCAGGTTTATTTGTTTTCAATGTTATATAAATATAATTTTCTTGAGATTCTTTTGAAAATTCAGAAAGATTTTTATGAATTTCAGATATTTCAAATCAAAGTTTTAAGAAAAAGTTTAAGCTTCAAACAAATAGTTTAATTTTCAAACAGAGAAGATTAATTATCAACCAGCTATATTTCCCAAAAAAAAGGTTAAATATTTTCCAAAAAAAAAGGTTAAATATTTTCCAAAAAGACGAATTTTCTGCAACACAGTTTAATTTTTTAACTAAAAAATATGAATTTTCAACAAAAAAGTTAATTCTCAACCAAATACATAAACTTTCTACAAAATACATAAATTTTCTACTGAAAGAAGATCAATTATCAACGAAAAATGTAATTATTGATATTTCAATCCAAAGAGATTTCATTTTGAATAAAAAATAGTTGAATTCATCCAGCAAAAAAGCGAATTTTCAACAAAATAGTTACATCTTCAACAAATGAGCTGAATTTTGAACTAAAATGATGAATCTTCATACAAGTGAATTTTTAACAATGTACTTTTACTTTTAACCTAGTCGTTGAATGTTCAACCAAAAGAGATGAATTCACAACGAGAAATATAATAATTGATATTAAAACTGAAAAATATTTTAATTTTTAATCAAAAATAGTTCAGTTCATTTAAAAATATAAAAATTTCCAACAAAATTGTAGAATTTTCAACTAAAAAAGAGTTTTTAGTCAAAAAAGAAAAAAAATGTTAGGAAAATTATAATTTGATGGGAAAAATAATTTTTTAATACAAAATAAAAATGTCTAATAACTATTTATTTTTTCAATTTCTTTGTTTATTCGCATTCAAGTTATATAAACCAAATTTCGCCAGGTTTCTATAAAAAATTCAACAAGATCTTTGAAGATTTCAGGTATGTCGAAAAGTGTCCAGAAAATTTATGAGCAATTTTTTTTTTAATTTACAGGATTTTACGACATTTTGAGAAAAATGTGAGTTTGAAAGATATTTAAAATTTGTTTAAGCTTGGAAAACATTTCAAAATATTTTATAAATTTTTCAAAGTTTTGAAATAGTTTTTTGATCTCCTAAAAACTTCCAAAATTCGTAAATATCTTTTTAAATAACTCGAATTATCCCTCAAATTGCCTTGAAATCTTCAGATTTTTGTTTTGATAATTTTGAAAATCTTTCGTAATATTTGAAAACAATTTTAAATATGATTTGAAATTACTTAAAATGTTTTGAAATGTTTTAAAATATTTTCTCCGACTTAATATATCAAAATGAAAAATCAATTTAAGTTTTTCCGGGATTTTTCAGAATCAATTCAAAATTTTATTTCATAGTCTTGAAATATCTACATTTGAATTAAACTGTGTTAAAATTTTTCCAAATTTTAAATTCTTTTTGAATCTTTTTAAAACTTCTGAAACTTTAAAATATCTTTTGAAATTATTAAAAGTTTTCCTAATGTTTTCAAAAATCCTGCAAAAATTTTAAAAAATTGTTAAAAAATCTTCCAGATTTCAACTCTACATATTTTAAAAACTTCAAAAGCTTAAAATTAATGTTTTAAAATGAAACCGAGAATAAAATTTAAATCATTTAAGATTTTCCCAAATATTTTAATGCCGGTACTGGTATTTTTTTTTGTGACCAGTACCGACAATGTATACTTTTTGTGAAATAAGATATTCTAAGATTTTGTCCATAATTTCATTTTTCTCATCTCTTTGAAACTGTAGAAAAGTTTACAATTTACAGTGTGGTAGCAAAATGTTATGAACAGATTCATTTCCCAATATTGGCATTTTAAGCCTACAAAGATAAATTTTAAAAAATAACATAAGTTTTGATCACGAGAGATTAATTTTTAAACAAATAGTTGAATTTTTGAAAAAAACACACAATTTTTCAACTAAAAATAGAATAGTTATATTTTAAGTTTAACAAATGAATTTTCAACAAAAACACAAAAAACAATTTTACACAGTTGTATTCAACTAAAAAACACAATTTTTCAACAAAATAGATGAATCCAGAACCAAAGTAATGATTTTTTTAAAAGGAAGGAAAATTTTCTGCTCAAAAAGACAAATTTTCAACTAAATACATGAATTTTCCACAAAACAGTTGAATTTTCCACCTGACACTATGAATTTTCAACAAAAAAGTTAATTTTTCACCAAGCAGTTAATTTCTCAAATAAACAGTTTAATTTTTAACCAAATAGTTGAATTTTCTACAAAAATAATTGAATTTTTAATAGCAAATAAAGTTTTCTGCCAAAAATGGAATAGTTACATTTTCAGTTTAAAAATTAATCTTCAACAAAAAGAAAAGAATTTGCTACCAGTTAAATTGAACCAAAATAGACGAATTGTTGATGTAATACAGTAATAGTTCAATCCAAGGCCAACAAGATGAATTTAAAAAAAAAGGAAGATTGATTTGCTATCCAAAAAGACGAATTTCCAACAAAATACTTGACTTTTTCACAAAAAAGTTGAATTTTCCACCCAAAAACAAATAGTTCAATATTCAACCAAACAAGGTGAAGTTTTAACTAAAAAAGATAAGTTTTTAACCAATGATGGAATAATTACATTTTCAGTTGAGAAAAATTATTTTTGAACAAAAACACTAATCTTGTACTAGTTCTGTTAAATTAAAAAATGTGAATGTTTAACAAACAAACAAAAATAGTTTAGGTTTTAACTAAATATTTTAATTCTTAACCAAGTAGTTAATTTTTCGACCAAAAATATGAATTTCAACCTATACAATTTAATTTTCTACCAAATTGTGGAATTTTTAAACTGAATAAATGAATTCTCAATGAAACCTGTAATGCTAAATATTTCAACCAAAATCTATTTTAATTTGAAATAAAAAACTGTTGAATTCAACTAAAGAAGACGAGCTTTCAGCAAAATAGTTGAATCGTCAACAAAATACATGATTTTTCAACCAAATAGTTTAATTTTCAAATAGGAAATAACAATAATTATCAATTACAAATATAAATTTTCAACAAAAAATGGAATAGTCACATGTTCAGTTCAGTAGTTGAATTTTCAAACAAAAAAGATGACTTGTCAACAAAAAGTATAATTGATGATAGTTCAAAAAAAAAAAGATTTTAATTTAAACAAAAAATATTTGAATGTAATAATAAAATACGAATTTAAGAAAAAATAGATAAATTTTGAACCAAAGAGATGAAATTTCGACGAAAAATATTAACTTTTAAGTAAGATAATTAGGTTTTCACCAAAAATCACGATTTTTTAACAGAATACATACATTTTCAACTGAGATGATTTTTTTATTAAATATTTGAATGTTTAAACTAGTAAAGATCAATTTTCAACTAGAAATGTAATTCTTAAATTTGCAGTTCAAAAAAGATAATTTTTCAC
The DNA here is from genome assembly GCA_932195095.1 of Andricus curvator. Lineage (NCBI taxonomy): Eukaryota > Metazoa > Arthropoda > Insecta > Hymenoptera > Cynipidae > Andricus > Andricus curvator. The sequence goes on from CAKNYM010024190.1 coordinate 49,784, forward strand.
CAAAAGGAAAGGAATTTTGAACGAAATTGTTAAATTTTCAAACAAAGAGATGAATCTTAAACTATGTAAAAAGATAAATTTGTAAGAGGTGATTGAACTTTCAACAAATTTTTTTGATTTTGGATGAGAAAAGATGAGTTTTTAACAAAATAGTTTCATTTTCAAAAAAATGATTAAATTCTTAACCAAATAGTAGAATTTTTAACCGGAACAAAAATTTAAGCTAAAAATCGAGAAAAATGGGCAATTTCTTGAAAGCAGGAGAATAAGAACAGATAGTCTTTTAAAAAATGGCAAAAATCGCTAACTTTTTGAAAATTCATCATCAAGGAACGTACTAAACGTTATCTAAGTTTGTAACGTTACTTCCTTCTGAGCCCCTCCCCCCCCCCGCCCCCAAGCTGTTACCAACCGTAGTTTTTGGCGTGACCTTTCTCCCCCCAAATTGGTAACGTAGATTATGGACGATCCCTACGATTTATTGTTGATCATATTTCTAAATAAAACTTTCAAACCCGTTATGAATTCTCGATCCATCCCACTGTATCCGGTACTCATAATTCTCAACTTTTTTCAACAAGACAAAAATAAAACTTCCGGAATATTTTCTGAGAGAATAAATGAATTTACTCTGAAAAATTAGTATTTCAGGATATTGAAAATTGATGAGTCTCCCGTTGGAGCAAATATGTTCCTCATTAAAATTTGGGATACACTGAGACGTAAGAAGTGTGTTATTGGCAGTGGGAGTCTAATTATTGTCAGTGGGAGGATGAGTCTGGCATATTTACTTTCTTCTGAAGTAAACGACTCGGAAAATGATGTTAGCTTGTTTTAGGCAAAGGTCATTTTTTTTTTTTTTTTTTTT
>CAKNYM010024193.1:0-10386 GCA_932195095.1 Andricus curvator
GAGCTACCTTTCATGGGGTTTAGTTTGTTGATATTCACTTCTAATTTCCCAATAGAGTGTAAGGTCCATCCAGAGTCTTTCTCTTGAAACTCCTCCATTTTAGTCAAGATAGGGTATCTTGCGTTGTTGGTAAACCATAATTTCAAATCCGTGGTGACGTATATCTCTTCATTTTTTGATTTAAAGTTCTTTACATCAGGATCCTCCTCACCAATCGTTAGATAATATGCATTAAGCACAGTGTTGATTTTAATAGCCCTATGTTCACGCAAGGCTCGGCCCACATGCACAATAAATAGCACTTGGGCGTCATCTAGGAAGGCAAGAACATCCTTGTGAACCAGGTTCGCGACAATGCATGTTTTCACTCGACTATCGAATGCTTTGTCGACATCAATCCGCTCCACTCGATCGTTAATGTCATTGCGTTTGTTCTGAAGTCCGCTACCCTTTTTAGCGAGAAAGTAGAATCGAGCTTTACCACATTCCACGTGTTCAATAATATTTAAACACTTTCTTTTCTGATTTATTGACAGTCGTGGTATCCATGACAATTCCTTTCGCACTGCTTTTAAGAATAGTATGCACTCGTTCCGCCATCGATTAACTTTGTTTAGTTGTACGTTCCCCGATGATGTTGATGCTGATGAAAGCAGGGTCAGTACTTCCTCGAAAGCAGGAATAAGTTTTACACACTCATCGAGGATCATTTTCTACTAGATATAGACTGTATACACTAATAATGTTTTAAATTCAAAAGTTATTCTTTCTGTTTTGATAATTTTATATTTACTATCCACTTTCACTGCACTGCCTCGCACAATGGAATGACTGCACTCCAATCTGATGTCTCCTTTTATAGTCCGCTATCCCCAACTCCACCAATACCTCTAGAAGATTCTAGAACTTAAGGATTCCCCTAGCCCCATGCGTCATTAGAATTTACCATGTGCGACATTGAATTTTCCAGTAATTTAACTGAATTGATGGTGGCGCCATCAATTGCTCATAACAACTTATTGGCTGTTGTCATCTTAGCACGGACATGAACCATTATCTTCTGTCGGTAAATGTAAGCCGCCTCTAAATATGGGTTTTTTAAAGAGAAGTCCCCACTATGCCCTAGCGGTATAGGGAGCGCGGAGATTTCCACGTCTGCGCGCCTCTGAATATGGGCCGGAGACCCCACGACGAGAAGCCGTGGCATGTATCTGAACTTCGGTGTCACACTCTCGTGGTAAAACAGAAATCACATTTATCGACTGTCTGTTCGTAAAAGACTGTGGATAAAGTGAAACTTTGCGCGTCGATGTTTCACCCACTGCGGTGGCCCCATTGCCTGTGTCTCAATCTGCCGGTATGGTAGAGAACGCCACTATCGGTTATGGATATGGAAAAGACTGTCGGTAATTTAGCACGGAAGCTAACCATTAGCGCCTATCGGTAAATGACCGGTCACTGTTTTACCGACCAAGGTGTCACCGAATTGTCATAGGTATACTACTTTCCTCTTATTACATAATAATTACTCTCTATATAATAATTAATAATATTAATAATAATATAATAATTATCTCTCTCAAGATTTCACAATCTTCTGACGACCGATATATGGAGGCCCACTTTTGTGTGAAATCAGCTTTAACCATGGCCGGAGAGTATAATCTTGAAAAAGATTTGAGTAGCCTGGTTGACCAACATTAAGATGCATAATGTATATTTTTAATTGAAATACCTTTCCCGGCGTTAGACAATAAGTAAAACTTATGGAAAATGAAAAATTATTCAAATAATAAATTGAAAAATATATACATTCTGTACACGGTGTTCCTTAACGAAACTTAAATAAAAATTGCTTGAACGTCTTCGATCTATGTATACACTTAAACTAGAGCATAAATGCAACGTTTTAAGCCTATTCAGAAAATAGGTTCCCCGAGCTCTTGGAAAATATCAGTCGTTTGAATTTTTTTTTTGAAAATTCGTTTTTATTTTTGTTTTAATGATTACATAAATGAACTATTTTCACCCTTTTTATGCTAATAATTAAATAACAATAATTATCATATGTTCCTGAGAGAACATTAATATAATATACTTCTTATACATACAATATAATAGTAAACTCATTTTTTAAATAATCATAAATTACATATGATAGGAATTATATTCACAAACTACCCGCAATAATTGATTATCGTATCCGGGATTCACCTTTGAAACTTTATACTTCATCCACGTGAGATTGAAGTCATGATGTACCGACTCCATGGCCTGTTCACTATAAAAACCTAAACCACGTTCATTCTTGCAACAAAAATCAGGAACGTGAAAAAAGACGGCGTGCACTTTTGGTGTAACAGGGATTTCCAACTTTAAATAATTGATTTTGAATTCTTCGATACATTCTTTGTAGTTCTCATCTAATTTTACTTTGAAACAAGCATCAACGAATTTATTGAAACTTTGAAATACTTCAACGTATTTCAAACAATTTAATGAGTCTCTTCTCAAGATGTCTATTTTATTTAGCAACACTTTGCATGAATTTCCCTTGAATGCTGGAGAGCCATGCGTGATCTCACGCTGTACATTACATGCACTTGCCCACTTTAAAGCATCTGATTTAAACTCTCGAAGCATGTGTGTGTATAATGTATTTACAACACCTAAAAGTAGGTGAAGCTCAGGAGGGGGAATGATGTCGAGAAATAATCTATCTTCCTTAGTATCAAATATTGGTGGATGAATACAATTCTTAAAATTCTGGGATTTTTTTTTGTCTGCGCCTGCTTTAATCCAATTTAGATAATTTTCTGTTGTTTCTCCAATTGTTCTATAAGGGCCTTGCTGATGAAGTTCACCTTTTTTAGCATAACACCACATTCAATAAAGTCGTTGATGCTTGTTTCAAAGTAAAATTAGATGAGAACTACAAAGAATGTATCGAAGAATTCAAAATCAATTATTTAAAGTTGGAAATCCCTGTTACGCCAAAAGTGCACGCCGTCTTTTTTCACGTTCCTGATTTTTGTTGCAAGAATGAACGTGGTTTAGGTTTTTATAGTGAACAGGCCATGGAGTCGGTACATCATGACTTCAATCTCACGTGGATGAAGTATAAAGTTTCAAAGGTGAATCCCGGATACGATAAACAATTATTGCGGGCAGTTTGTGAATATAATTCCTATCATATGTAATTTATGATTATTTAAAAAATGAGTTTACTATTATATTGTATGTATAAGAAGTATATTATATTAATGTTTTCTCAGGAACATATGATAATTATTGTTATTTAATTATTAGCATAAAAAGGGTGAAAATAGTTACTTTATATAATCATTAAAACAAAAATAAAAACGAATTGAAGTGTCCCAGCAGGCGTCTTTTACTTCACTCCTTTTACCATCAACTGGGACGTAACACGCTATCATGAATGGTCTTCTGATTCCCACTTTCATTCCAACCTACAACAATCTGGGAGATACAAATGTATGCCCCTTGACATACTATTTTGCTCTCTCATTCATAATCAGACAGACTCCTTGGCAACCATGTGATTCGCTATTATACTCCTGACCATAGTTCGAGTCCGTCCTTTATCTCCTCATTTTCTTTTATTCCACTGTCGCATCCCTTTTTCTTTGTTTCAGGTACATTCTTTCTTTCGTGCATTTTTTTCGTAATTGTCTTTTTTTACAATCATTCACCCGTCTGGCATTCCAAACACCCAGTCTCGATTCATGACCTGAAATTTTACCTTTACCTCTACCAGAAGCATGTCTTACGCCAATCAAAGTTTAAATTCATTCCGAGGCTACTCTAGTATTTGTATTAATCATTGTTTAATGTATACGCCCAACTACCAACTTGATGCGAGAAATGTATTTTGCAAGTAAAAATCAAGACACAAATAATTGGCTAGTCATCGTAAGGTGAAGAATCCAGTTATAACGTCAATCCCACCCGACTTCGGTCAATGGAGGGGTGTATAGGGACAGAACTAGAACCACAACAGTCATGGTTGGCTTGTGTTGTATACTAAGTAGGGCACCAGTCTTTAGCAGTGTAGTAATATATGAGAAAGTGTTTATTCATTTTATTTTATATTCTGAAAAATTCTTTTCAATTCCTCCTATTTACTAAAATCAATGAAAAATTACTTGCAATCTTTTAAAATGCCCACAGTTTTTTCAAAACCTCTGAAATTCACTAAAACATTATAAAGTCGAGTGAAATTACGTGAAAGTTAATATTTCCAGAAAACCTGGAAAATTCATTAAAACATTCAGAGAGCCATCCTCGACGCTCAAATACCCTAAAATAATCCAAAGCTCTTAAAATTTCTTCCAATTCTTAAAAATAACCAAGAATCTCACAAATTCATTGCAGTCCCAGCAAGTTATTGAAATCTATTGTAAATTACTTGAAATCTTTCAAAGTGTCATAAAATCTGTTGAACCTAGGAAAATACCCTGAAATATTGTGAATAAGTTCTTTTACAGACTACAACAATATTATAAAATCCCATGAAATTACATGAGATCTGATATTTCCTGCAATCCCGGAAAATTACTCAAAATACCTTTAGAGACATTTAAATCCGTTAAAATCCTCAAAAATGTTATAAAAATTTTGTAATAAAACTTCTGACGAATGGACTGAGTAAATGAGAAATGTATATGATATTTTTAGTGAAGATAGATAGATAGAATAAAATTTTTCGAAGTATCCTCGATGACCGCTACTCACAAATGGAAAAATGTGATATTAAAATAGTATAACTTACTATTACTGTATTGAAATATACAAATTATCGCCTTCATCCCTTTATATTAGTAATTGTTCCATCAAACAGATTCTCCATGTATATCCCCCCTAAACCCTTCTAATATACGCCCTTCTCGTATGCCATCTCTCCCTCCTTATTTCACATTTCCCTCCATCCCGTCCTTCTAACACCAACGACCCATATCTCCTACACTTCCAGATTTACTCTTTCGATCTATCTCTTTCCCGCTAATTTACCAATTAAGCAATCTATTATTAATCGCAAGTTTGAGCGCGCCCAGGGCGCGACTGTTGGTTCCTGCGCCTCGAGCTCGATAATGTATTTACCTCGCGCTGCGCGCTCGGTCTCTGTACTTCCCCCATAGCTGTGCACAGACCTTTTAAAATTAGATGTCAAAGCATCGAGAACTATAATTTGGTGATTGTGAATTCTTTTTTGTTAAAGCTCCTTCGGCTTTAACGAACACATCCTCATCACGTGTCTCGTGCTTCGCACTTGAGTTTGTCCAAAATTCGAACTTTTCTACATTAGGTTCAATACTATTATATCAGATGTATATCATATTTATTTCTGTACCTCAGCCTGGGATTGCCAATTCAGATATTGCAAAATAAAGTACAAAATTTTATTTATCATGATAACTTTCTTATTTGTTTCTTATTTTGCATTAAATTTTATCAGCAACTACCCTGAAAAATGTATCATTTCAATAAATGTATATTATTAAAATTCATAATATGCATTGGTATTGAAACAAACGTATTTGCATTGTCTTGTTTTTATATTTTAAAAAGTGCGCATCCTATAAAAAAGAATTTTCTTATAAAAAATTTTATTGCTACTTGTGTCGTTTCTCCATATATTTAATTTGTTCATCTTTAATGTCATTTTTTACGATTTAGACCAAAAATACGCATCCTAGCGTAAAGTGGTTCTAAGAAAATGTTTATAACAAATTTGTAGACCATTTCTGGTTGAACAACTTTTGTCTATTAATTTTTTTTCGTATCTTGTGTGGTTTTTCCATAAATTTAATTTTTTTTAATGCTATTTTTTACCATTAAAACAAAAATGACGCTTCTTTAAAGAACTTATTTATGACAAATTTGTATAGCTCTTCTTTATGTGAGCAACTTTTGTCTATTTAATTTTTTCATCGCTTGTGTTTCATGTCCAAAAACTTAATCCTTCTATTTTTAATTTTATTTTCTAAGATTAAAACAAAAACTACGCATACTATCAAAAAGTGATTCCTAAAAAATTTTTAGATATTTTTTGAATGCACAATTTTTGCCTACTCACCTTTTTACGTGCATTGCGCCATTTTCCCAAACATTTAATTTTTCTATTTTTAATGGTATTTTTTACGGAAAAAACAAAAACTACGCATCCTATAAAAAAGTAATTGAAAACAAATTTGTGAATCTTTTTATGTGCACCACTTTTGTTTCTTCATCATTTTTTTGTGCGATTCATCATTTGAATTTTTGATTTTTCAAAACACTCAGAAAGTTGTTATGACAGTATTGTATGGTGTTCAAAAAGCAACATTTTTCGCCTCTTGACTTTTTTCATATCGTGCGTTTTTTGGCTTAACATTTTCATTTTCGTTTGTTTTTCGGAATTTTGTAAATGCCATAACTCCAGTAATTTTTGTTTTATCAAAAAAAGTCATTGAGATAAATTGTTTGTCTTTTCAAGTTACTATAAACATCCGTACATAGAGTTTTTAAATTTTGAATAAAAGTGGTCTCAACAATTTTTAAAATTCGCTCACTTTTTCAATTTCCATCCAAAATGGCTGGCTAACGAACTTGACCTTCATTTTAGGACACTTGAAGAGTATACATACATACATACATACATGCATACATACATACACACAAACATACACACGTTCGTACATACATACATGCACACACGCATACATACATACATACACACATGCGTACATACATACATACACACAGAGAGACAGACAGACACATTCGCGAAAACCTGTTTTTTGGGTTCAGAAGGTCTCAAAACGTGGACAATTGACAAAAACGGGCTGGGGGGGGGGGGTCAAATTTGACACAAATCTAATACCTTCTCTGTATAAAAGATATCTAATGCGTGATGTGTTTCATGATTGAATTTTTAAACGAGGATACTTTGATTTCCAATTGTCTTAAATTATGAGGTCGATTAAATCTGAAAGGAACACTTTACAGCATGTTTCCCCTATTTTTTACGAACATACCGCTTATTGATTTGCGCTTTCACTTTGGGGCGAGAGGTTGCATTAGTGCCTCGATTTTATTCAACATCGGTCCCTGGGTGGCAGTAAGACCAGCAATTGAGCAACAAGGATATTATAAATTCTAAAGTCAAATGTAGCGTACTGCAATTTCTTCGGGATATCACTTAATTCAATCTGTATATTCCGTCGCGGAAAAATTGCCTGGAGATTTCAAAGGGGGTTCACTTTGAATTTTGCTACAAAAGCATACTCTACTCATGAGTTCTTTTTCTTTTTTCAAAACCCGGTAACTTTTGGATTAATATTACTCGTATTGGAATAATTACCGTATAACTTCCGTTGCAGCAATAATCATTTACAACACAAGGAAAAAAGGAAAAAAACCTAGATTTATTTTTTTTTTAAACTTAAAAAGTGAATTTATTCGAAAAAAGTCACATTTACAAACAGGCTTGTCTGTCTATCGGTCTTATAGCTAAACAACGCAAAATACGATAAGAAGCCCAGCAGCATAATTTCTCACCTAAAACAGATTCACAAAATTACCCTTAATCGTTTTTTGATCGCAACTATATTTTGGCCGTTGAATTTGAATTTTTACATTCCCATAATTTATTATGGAAGTTATAAGATTTCTATGAATTTAGATCTATTCAGTTTACGTCAATTTTCGACGGTTCAGCCCAGAGGAAACAAAAATAGATTGGATGCATTTGAATCGGTATTCTTATAAAGTAATTGCCGGATGCGACTGATTGGTTACCTAAATTGATGTATCGGATGTGACGAATTGGAAAAGGCCGCGTTAATCAGACGAAACATTTACTAGGTTATACCCAGTGAGCAACGGGACGGTTTTAATACATTCCAAAAATGTTACAGAATGTCCGATATTCTAAGAAGGACAGTCCTAATATCAGCAAAAATATGTCCAAAAAACGTCTCTACTACGTCCGATGTGTGATCTTTCTACGTTAACCCTTCGATGGCACACTGGGGTCGAAAAGAGCCCAGGCATGTTAAAACTTATTTAAGTCCCTTCAACATTTAAAAATAGTACTTATACGGTTATTAAAAATAAAAAATAAAGTTATTAATTTTTTCGTGAAAACTGTCACTTTTCGCTATTTTTAACTTGTACAATCTTTTTTTCATTCTTAAAAAAAAATTTGAACTAAATCACCCACAGCATTCTTTGAAGTAACTCTCCAAGAGTGTGTAAAAAATTCAGCTACTCAAAATAATGAATTGGCTCTTTGCGGGAAGCCTTTTTCGCTTGGGGTCAAAAAGACCCCAGTATGCCAGCTATGTTACGCGTCGCGAAGTGTGCCATCGAAGGGTTAAAAAAGCGACCAGTAAAAATCGAAACAAAATAATGACCTTCAAAGATTTAAACAATAGTAAAAATAACAAATTGAAAGTTTTAAACTAACGTATCCAATCATCATAAAAGGGAACTTTTATAAGGAGTACGTTCTAAGACGTCTTAAAAACGCCTTAAAAACGTGCCGCACCTTTCATGCATCTTTCAAAATAATGATTTCGTTTAGAATTGTACTGGAAAAATTGTGCATGAAAGGTGCGATACGTCCTTAAGACGTGTTTAGGACGTCCTTAGAACGTTTCTCTTAGAAAAGTTCCTTTTTATGATGATTAAATTCATTTCTCTAAACATTCAAATTATTATTTTCACAATTGTTTAAGTTTTTCAAAAATATTAGGGTAACAGCACCAGTTATTGGCACCTAAGTCCGTTTTTGGCACCCCCTCTTATTTACTTTAAATAATTGGAAAATGAATATATTCAACCTTATTTAATAAAAAAAATAGTCACCGTATCATAAATATTTTAATTTTTCTATTACTTAATACAAATTAGAGACAGGGTGCCCACAAACAGTCGTATTGCCAGTAACTGGCGCTCTTAACCTATATTGTTTAGAATTGTATTGGAAGAATTGTGCATGAAAGGTGAGGAACGTCCTTAAGACGTTTTTAGGACGTCCTTAGAACCTTCCTCTTATAAAAGTTTCCTTTTATGCTGATTTGATACACTTGTTTAGAGCGTTTTAGTTATTGTTCTCACTATTGTTCGAATCTTTCGAAATAATTACTTTGTTTAGAATTGTATTGGAGGAATTGTGCATGAAAGATGCGGGACTTCCTTAAGACGTTTTTAACACGTCCTCAGAGCGTTCCCTTTTATGATTATTGGATGCATTTGTTTAAAACATTCAAGTTATTATTTTGACAATTGCTTGAATTTGTCAAAAATATTAGGATAAGAGCACCAGTTATTGGCACCTAAGTCCGTTGTTAGCACCCTCCTCTTATTTGCTTTAAATAATAGGAAGATGAAAATATTCATCCTAATTTGATTAAAAAATAGTCAGAGTATCATAAATATTTTAATTTTTCTATTATTTAATACAAGTTGGAGGCGGGGTGCCAACAAACAGTCGTGGTGCCAGTAACTGGCGCTCTTATCAGATTTTGTTTAGAATTGTATTGGCAGAATTGTGCATGAAAGGTGCGGAACGTCCTTAAGACTTTTTTTAGACGTCCTTAAACGTTCCTCTTATAAAAGTTCCCTTTTATGATGATTGGATACATTTGTAAGTATACAACCATCCTAAAACCTAAACGTAATAATAATTTCATAGATTTAAATACAGAACTTACTTCGGTTAAAAGTGAATTCATACTGTATTGTTTAATCGTGATCTAAACGTGGATCTAAACAAACAACTTCGTTCTGTGTAAATCAAGAAAATGTATTATGTAAAAAATGTTGATAGATTTTATAATAATATATAAAATGAGGTTTCAAAAATTTTCCTAAAATTAGTTCATTATTATGACTCTCCTCTTTTGTTATACGTACGGTAACGTTCATCTGCTAGGGACGTGTGCAAAACGGGCTGTTCGCTATATTCTTGTTGGAGAGGCAGCCTTCTGCAATATTTCAGTGACAGAAAATTCATCTTTTTCGGACAATGTATCGGAAATGGCCTCAGATTATTAAATTTGTCCCCAATAACAATTTTCGCATTTTGCTTGATAGCTATATGATTTATAGCAATGATGTCAACATTTCTCATGTAGAAGAAATTGTTCGTTTTTTTACAGGATAACTTCAATTCCTTGAAGATAATATTCGCATAAGCCTTTGAGCAGCCAGGAGGAGCATTCTTGGTTTTATTTAATATTTCCGGAAAAACTTCTTGCTTTTCTTTTGTGCTCGCTTCTTCTGGTCTTTTTTCTATTTCAATTATTTCAACCAACCTTCGAAAAATTTGAGGCAATCGGTCAAAAGTTCTGCGAATGAGTTTCTTTAAGGTATGCATAT
>CAKNYM010024200.1:0-12024 GCA_932195095.1 Andricus curvator
AAATAATGATTACCTGCAACATTCGTTACCCCCAGTTTTTTCTGTGATTAGACTCTTACACACACAAAATTACAGTATTTCTAAGTCTCTGTATTAAATTTTGTAATAGATTCGAATAACGAAAATTGGTATAGTGCTTTGAAAGAAGCGAAACAAACGCTTTACAATCTTTCTAAACCACTATACGAAAAATGGGGATTACGTGATCTTGTGTTTCACGCTGGCGCATGGCAAAAAGAAAGACGGGCGGAAGTGTCTGAACGCACACTATTACATGGGCTACAATTTGTGTATGCTTGTACTTCGCTCGCTGGCTACAGTGTGGTTTGTTTACGAATTCTATATTAATACCTATACGCATACATAAACCTATTTTATATCTATAAATCGCACGCATTACGCTGAGACTTATGATTCTTTCTGCCCTTATATACTAACCAGTGAAACGTATCGCTACTTGTGAGAAACTAATAGTGCTGGGTCAAAAATTTCAGGTGCCCCGGACTTTATCAAATATTTATCATTTATATGCATATATATACAGTAATTTATTCAATCGGAAAGATCATCATCAAAGGAAAAATAAACTATTAACGCGACGAACATTTGCATGAAAAATTTGGTTTCAGAAACTTAAGAACTGAATTGAAAGATTGCTTCAGAATTATTTCAAAATTTGAAACACGAAATTAAAAGTAGAGTTATAAGGAGGTAAATTAATGGATTATTTTATTTCGGTACATATGCATTTTATCCTTTTGTATTCTAAAGTAGAACAATCAATTAATAGCGGAAACTAAAATAACATAAGCAATTTTTTGCAAATAATGGGATTAACACATACCTATATATTTATTTTTTAATCCTGCCAATACTCCGGGGACATTTTGACACGAAAAGGAACAATTTTTAGGGGATCGAGCCATTTTATAAGAACAAATAAGAATGTTTTCTATACCACTGTAATAAGTATACAACAATTAATTAATTAATTCAATTTCTTAATGATACAAGCTTTTAGGAAAATTATAATTACTACTAAAAAAATCCAACTTTTAACAAAAAATGCCTTTGACATATTGGACTGCAACCCTTTTGAGCCTGAACGAAAAATGAGCTTCCTCATTTTTTGTATAAAATTTTTTTTATCATTTTCATAGCAACTTAAAATTCCGAGCATATTGAACATATTCATATTTTCAATAAAATACTTTTCCCGTGTCTAAGTTCCAAGGGAGATAATCCTATAAAATCATTTTTCTTCAAATAACACTACCATTTACTGGATTTTATCTCCCCAATAATCTACATCTGAAGCTTTGTGAACTTATCACTTACGCCTTACGGGGTGGCCGCTGGACCGAAAACCGGGAAATGACCAGGAATTTTTTGAGACCGGGAAAACCGAGAAATGACAGTGAATTTATTTGTTCACAGGGAATTTTACAAATTCTTAGAAGAACAATCTATGAAATCACTTGGGATATCACAAATATCATATCACATGATATAATTCAATTAAAAATGAGTTCGATTTCAACATTTTTTTAAATGTTGAGTTCAGTTGTTAACTGTTTTAATTACTACACCATTCAGTTTACAACGCTTAATTCTAAAATCTTTTACTTTACAATTTTTCAATTTTTTGTCTTCATTTTGAAACGTAAATATTTTATTGAAATAATTTAAAAATTCAGCTTCGAAGACTTTAAGAATAAAAAATGAGAAGCGTTTGAAATTTAAAATTGTTTATACAAATGTTTTAAGTTGATCAACTGTAAATATAAATTGATTACAGATTTTTAAAATTGAACTGTAGTTTGAGTGATAAAAATTGTACAATAATTATTTTACAATACGATTCAAAATCGGTTGAAAATTAAACAATTCACAAATTTTAACTTTGAAAATTCAACTTTTTTAATACGAAAGCTTCAATAATTAAGCAAATTAAAATGTCTGATTGAAACTTTATAAATTACTTTCAATGTGAAAATAACTTAAAATTAATATATTCATAATTACACGCTTTTATTCAATTTAAAATCCTATTTAAATATTATTTCAGTCTAAAATATCCAATTTATAATTCATTCAGTTAGACATTTTTTAATCACAAAAATTTCAAAATGAGCAATCATAAATCTAATATTAAAAACTAAACAATTTGAAACTGAATTGTTTGAAACAGGTAGCCTTGAATGGTAAAAATTGAAACTTTTAACGTTACAATTTTTATTGTAACGTTAAATAACAACTGAAAATTATCAATTTGAAAGGATCAAAATTAAAATAAATAACGAAATTTGGGTATTTAATTTTTTTCTCAAGAGTAACTTTTTTGGTTTTAAATTTTTATTCAGTGGAAGAATGGGAAGTATTGTATTTTTAACATTTTCATCAAGCTTGAAATAAGGAAATAATTTTAGTTTTTAATTTTTGTTAAATTGGGAATACATTTTATATTTTTAAGGTTTTTATTGAGTTGGAAGGGGCACCATTTTTTTTTATTGGAAGAGGCCTTTTTCTTCTTTTTCAGATTTTTATTGTGTTTTAGGAAAGATTTTTAAATTTTTTTCTGAATCGGAAGAGAATAATTTAACAAATATATTTTTATTGAGTAGGAGGAGAGGAAATTTCGATTTTCAATTTTTTCTGATTTGCGAGAGGGACATTTTGTTATTTTTATGATTCTTATAGAACTGGAAGGGAGAAAATTTATGTTTTCAAGTTTTTCTAAATGGGAAGAGGCACTTATTTTGTTTTGAACGTTCTTATTGAGTTGGAAGAGGGGCGTGGATTTATATTTCTTAACCAGAAATCTTTGAACTGTTCAATTTATAAAAGTGTAAAAAATTAGGTTTTGCAGTTTAATTGCACTTAATTGAACATTTTCAACTGAAAAGTGTAAAAAGCTTCTATTTTATATGTGTAAATTATTGAGACTTTTAATTAATAATTTCCGAATTAAAATTTGTTTAAGCTTCAATGCATACTGCACTAGTTACAAATATTTTTGTACTACAAACACGTATAATTGAAACTTTTGGCGGGAAATCGCAGGTCACAGGCTATACACGGAACAGCTCGGAAACGTTCGGGCGTTTTTAGTCTAGTCTTTCAGAATTCTCGCAAATCCTTGTTGCAGATATTACTAGCGGCTCTCATTTCAATACACATTCTTATTTAAGAATACTAGAATTTCCTACATTTCTTATAACTTATGTTACTTAAAATATTTACTATTGACGATATTTTTTAGAAAACTTGTTATTGACCATTATCACTTTTTCACATTCACACTTTTCAAACAGTAAATAAGACTTTTTCAAAAGGTAAATACTAATTTTTGCTCGCTCAAGTTTATAATAATACATACAGGAATACCATCATCTCTTATTATGATAGGAATCTTTATAACTGTACTCCGATTATCCCTAAATTCTTACATTTTATTTTAATTATTGATGCAGAATGAACCAAATATTGATATCAAAAGTCTCTCCGTGTATAAAAATTCGAAAAAGCTGAGCATAGCAGACGACACTTTTGACAGTTTCGCGCGAGTTTCGAGGGGAATTTGAAAATGACACTTTACAAATTGACAAAATACATTGAAAATCATTATTAAGTAATATTTTAAAAATAATATTTAGTAATGTGCTAAGTTATTTTGAATATAATTTCAATGAATATGACACTTAAACATTAGGTTAAGTACTGTGTATCGTATAGGTTATATTCCCTAAATGAAAATACTGTTTTTTTGTCTTTAAATAAAATAAAATTAATATCCCTGGCGGACCGGCCGAAAGCAAGCATTACGCTACAGCGTAATGCCGAAGATATTTTACCTAGATGCGGCAAGGGTCATAGACCGTGAGCCCATGACATAAATGATGTAATTACAGGTGTAAGGACAATTTTTATCTGAGAGGTTCAACTTAGGATGACGAACGTAAAAATGCGTGCCTTAAAGGACTGAGTGGGGCAGGTGAGCGGTGGCGAGCTGGCAAAGGTACCAATTTTTATGGTTCTATGCTGTGACTCGTGTAAGCTTGAAAATTTGTGTACATGTAGAATATGACACATAAATAGCACCTACGAATTTTCAGGCACTTATCTGGGTCAGGAAGTGCTTTCAGGCACCTTCATAGTTGCCGGACATTCAGGTAAAATGTCTTAATATTAAATTTACAGGAAAAAGTTTCAAACAAAAGTTGGTCTGCTTCGAAAGATGCATATTTTCATTCTCATGTCATTTTTTGATAAAATTGATACATTTAGGGCCGATTTCACCAACTCTGATTAAATACATGCTTAGCTAATCATGATTATTTTTAAATCGAGGATTTAATCATGATTAAATTGTAATGCGTTCCACCATGGACATTTTAACTCTGATTAGCTAATCATATACCCTTTTCATGGTAACTCTGATATTCTCTTGTAACGGCGATTCTGATTGGCCGCTCCAAGAAGAACGCTTAAGTTTCTTGCGCGCGCACGGTACAAGCTGACGACATTAACCAAGTCATGTGACATCCAGCAGAAGTCTTTTTTGTCACGAAGTGAAATAATTTTGCGTGGATGTAATATATTAAAATAATGTTACAAATTTCCATGACTATTTCAGTTCAAAAAATAATAATGTTATTAGAAAGGCATTAATAGTGAATAATTAAAGACGCTCAGAAATATTTTATGCATATATGAAAAACATACAAGAAGGAAGCTTCATGATGCGCACTGCAAGGTTAATTGGTTAAATATTTATTTTCAGCACTGCAAAATGAATCTATGCGACTGAATTCTTATTTCGGTAACTTATATATGTTACATCCGCATTGTTCTTCAAAACGAATTATCTCTTCCAATGATATGAAAGAAACTGTAGGTAAGAAAAGTGAGGTTATCGGAACACAATTTACACTTTACGGCCGGCTCATCAAAGGTATTTTGGCTTCGTAGTTTCTTTCATCTACATATTGATAAAAACAAAAGCGTAGATATGATAAAAATTATCCACATTCGCTCTGAACTTGCTCAAGTGCAAACTTCAATTTTGAGGTTCTGTTCTGCCAACCAGCGTTAATCGCCGATTAACTCCGTTAACCGGCCAAAATCGAGAGGTTAAGTTGAACAGTGATTAACTCTCTTTAATCATACTTTAGAAGATGGTGGAACGCAAGGGACTGATTAAATTAGAATAATCGAGGATTAACCCAGATAGCAAAGTGCGTGGCACCACGTGCGGATTTTCTCGCACGACGTGCGCGCAGGGGATGACACAGCTGCGTCTTCATATGCGTGACAGGTGTGTCGCACGTCGTGAGGGTCGCACGTCATGCGTGCCGGTGCGGGTATGGTGCGTGCACAAATTTAGGATTTTTAGAGGGTAGAAAATGAATCTCATTTTGTTCTGGATTCAACTATTTGGTTGAAAATTCGTCTTTATTTGTTGACTTCAACTTTAATTGATTTACAATCAAAATATATTGTATTTAAGTAATGTAAAGTATTACATTTTTCCCTGAGAATTCATCTGTTTCGGTTGTAAATGTAATTAATTGCTTAAGAAATCATGCGTTCCTTTAAACTTTCCACTACATTGTTAGAAAGTTGAACTGTTTGGTTGAAAAGTATTTCTTTTCTTGAAAAATGATATTGTTAGTTTGATCATGCAACTGCTTTGAAGAAAATTAGTCTCCTTCCCTTTAAAATTCAACAATTTAGTAGACATTTTTTTCGTTTTTTGTTAAAAATTCGGCTTGTTCGTTTCAAAATTTATCACTTCTGGTAAAAAGATCGCATTTATTCTGGTTGGAAATTCAAGCATTTTTGTCGAAAATTAATCTCACTTTTACTGAGGATTCGGATTTTTTTTTACATTTCTCTTTTCTGGTTGAAAATTTTACTACTACTACTACTTTGATAAAACTTCAATGTTTTTGGTTGAAGATTCCTTATTTTCGCTGAGAATTCATGTGTTTTGGTCCAAAATGTTATTACTTGCTTGAAAAATCATGTACAATCATTTTCTTTGTAACA
Source organism: Andricus curvator (assembly GCA_932195095.1). Classification (NCBI taxonomy): domain Eukaryota; kingdom Metazoa; phylum Arthropoda; class Insecta; order Hymenoptera; family Cynipidae; genus Andricus; species Andricus curvator. The sequence goes on from CAKNYM010024200.1 coordinate 6,052, forward strand.
ACAACAATTTAGGGGACTTTTTTTTGTCTTAGTTCTTAGAAAAAAAAATGCTACTACATTCTTAATTTTTCAAGGAAGAAGACTAACTTTCTTCAAAGCAGTTGCACGATCAAACTGGCTATATCATTTTACAACAAAAGAAATACTTTCCAACCAAATAGTTCAACTTTCTACCAATATAGTTGAAACTTTGAAGGAACGCATGACTTCTCAACCAAGTAATTACATTTGCAAATTGCAACCAAAAGAACCAAGAAGAGAATGCAGAAAAACCTAATCGAAAAAGAATCAGTTTAATTGTTAACCGAAAAAATGACATTTTTTTACAAGATGAAATGAATTTCCAAAGCAGAAGGAACACTTTCGAAGTTTTGAATTTTCAATTCGAACCTGTAATTTTTTCATATGAAAGTTACTTTTGAACCCAATATTTTTTGTCTTTCGAACAAAATAATTAAATTTTTACCAGAAAACATTCATTTCGAAGCATGTGGTTGAATTTTCAAACGTAAAATATTACTGTTCTACAGACAAGTTTGTTTTCAACCAAATAGATCAATTGTAACCATTTACAAACCAAACACACAAATTTTCAACAGCAGAGTTAAATTTCCAACAAAAAACTTTATTTCCAACCAAACAGTTCAATTTTTGAATAAATTGAAATAAAATTGGTTTTGGTTAGAAATATTTTTTTGTTGAAAATTTGAAGAAAAAAAAGTTTTTAACAGAAAAGGACAAATTTTGAAACAAAATTGGAACTAAGACAGAAAAAAGTCCCCTAAATTGTTGTTGTTTCAAAGAAAATGATTGTACATGATTTTTCAAGCAAGTAATAACATTTTGGACCAAAACAGATGAATTCTCAGCGAAAATGAGGAATCTTCAACCAAAAACATTGAAGTTTTATCAAAGTAGTAGTAGTAGTAAAATTTTCAACTAGAAAAGAGAAATGTAAAAAAAATCCGAATCCTCAGTAAAAGTGAGATTAATTTTCGACAAAAATGTTTGAACTTTCAACCAAAATAAATGCGATCTTTTTACCAGAAGAGATGAATTTTGAAGCGAGTTCAATTTTGTCCCAAAATATTTGAACTTCGTATACATCGAATAAACCAATCACTGTTACATCAGTAAAAGTGAGAATAATTTGCGACAAGAATGCTTGAATTTTCAACCAAAATGAATGCGATCTTTTCATCAGAAGAGATAAATTTTGAAACGAACAAGCCGAATTTTTAACCAAAAATCGAAAAAAATGTCTACTAAATTGTTCAACATTAAAGGCAAGGAGACTAATTTTCTTCAGAGCAGTTGCATGATCAAACTAACAATATCATTTTTCAACAAAAGAAATACTTCTCAACCAAACAGTTCAACTTTCTACCAATGTAGTGGAAAGTTTAAAGGAACGCATGATTTCTTAAGCAATTAATTACATTTACAACCGAAACAGATGAATTCTCAGGGAAAAATGTAATACTTTACATTACTTAAATACAATATATTTTGATTGGAAATCAATTAAAGTTGAAGTCAACAAATAAAGACGAATTTTCAACCAAATAGTTGAATCCGGAACAAAATGAGATTCATTTTCTACCGAAATAATTGAACTTTCAACCTAAAAAATGACATTTTTTCACAAAAAAGATACATTTTAGAACGGCAGCGCTCTATTTCGACCCAAGAAAGAAGAAAATATTTCACTATATTGTTTATTTCAACCAAAAAAGACGAATTTCGAAAAAATGGATAAATCCTCAACGCGATTTTGAACACACAATTAATTTTTCGATTTTCTGGGAGTTACCTGTCGCATTCACATTCTCGATCACCATGTATTTCGAAGTAGCATATTGACACCTTTGAATGTATATTATATAATTGCATTAAAAATGCACCACGAAGAATTTGTAATGAAACTTCTGCTACGAACAGTGTAACCGTCTACGCCTACGCCAGTGGCCGTCAAAAAATCTGAGACGACCCTATGCTGCGTCCGGGAAATTGACTTTCGTCACGGTAATAAAGATCGAATACATTCCAACGGAAAAAGTATAAACTTTAAGAACAATAAATAATGTAAATGTGTGAGTGAAGCGATTTTGTTATTTAATTCTTTAGAATAATATTCAGCTTTATTACAACCTTCTACGATAATTAGAAGCTGAGAACGTGACTCTGTTTATTATTGTTTATAGGAGAATAAGTTATTATTTTACCTGAAAGTAGCTGACGCCAATTTTTTACACAAGACTTACACTATTGATGTACTCATTTTGAGAACACCTTCTTTTGAATTGCTAAAGGTACAACAGGTGAAAGGAACAATGGGAAAAAGAATGAAAAATGCGCATCACATGGTAAATATAAACATTTGAATAAAATGTTCTTCAGTAATGTTGAAGTACACCTGCAGGGGAGTATTTTTTCTCTCCTGATAATTTTCGAAAAAATGACTTGCTGGACAGAAAAACAGCTTTTGATTGTTCTCGTATTTCTTTAATCGATGTTTTCTCTAAATGTATCAATTTTATCAAAAAATGACGTAGAAATGAAAACATGCATCTTTCGAAGCAGACCAACTTTTGTTTAAAACTTTTTCCTGTAAAATCAATATTAAGAAATTTTACCTGAATTTCCGGCAACTATGAAGGTGCCTGAAAGCACTGCCTGACCCAGATAAGTGCCTGAAAATTCGCAGGTGCTATTTATGTGTCATCTTCTACATGTTCACAAATTTCCAAGCTTACACGAGTCACAGCAATAAACCATAAAAATTGGCACCTTTGCCAGCTCGCCACCGCTCACCTGCCCCACTCAGACCTTTAAGGAACGCATTTTTACGTTCGTCATCCTTAGTTGAACCTGTCAGGTGCAAATTGTCCTTACACCTGTAATTACATCATTTATGTCATGGGCTTACGGTCTATCAGGAGTGGGGACGCCGAAAATATATAGCTAACTATTTTTCGCCTATATCGAGGTGCTGCCCTCTACAACTTTTCAATGTTTCCATAGTAACCGCGTCAAAGCGCGTGAATGAGTCACCGTCAATGATGAGAATGAGTGAGCCCACGAATATCCAGGAAGTACTACCGCTTCTAGAAATAATTAATTGAAAACAATTCAGAACGATAGAACGAAATTTGAATTGTTTCTTATCGTGTTTCTTAATCGTGTGTGCAAGATTGGGAACGATTGAGTGTTGCAAAGTTTCAATCGTTCCCAATCGGGCCAATCGGTAGTAGGATTTCGAGGATATGAAGTGGCAATTTGATGGCAGCACTTTCGTCTCGCGGGAATTATTTGAAAACGTTGATTTACTTTTTTTCGAGACAACACATTTTAAGCAATATGTTCATGAAAAAAATTAAATAATTGTTTTGTAATAATTTCCGCGAGCTGAGAGTGCTGTTATCAACAAAAATTGCCAATGTGGTGAAGTTTTTTCATCAAATTATTCATTTCATTGTCTATAATTTTGTATAAAAAAAGTGTAATGTATTAGATAAATTACTTAAAGTATTTTAGGTACAAAACAATTAAAATTAACTGAGAGTAAAGCTATTCAGATTCTTTCTCATCTTCTAATTCGTCACCCACTGTACCACTATCACTCTCACTTGGAAGATTCATCATTTAAAAATTAAACCATTTGTTTGAAAACTTAGGTACTTTGTGGAAAATTTGACTTTCTTTGTAAAAAAATAATCTTTATGACTGAAAATTCATCTTTTTGGCATAAAAATCAAGTATTCTTTTTCTTTGAATGTTTTTTGGTTGAAAATTATTATTTTTTTTTTAATGAAAATGTAACTATTATTCCAGTTGAATATTCCATAATTTTAGTTACAAATGCTTCTCTTTTTTTGAACTTTATTTTTTTGCCTAAAAATTTATTTATTCAATTTTTGGTAGAAAAATGATCTTTTTTAGTTGGAAATTCGTCTTTTGGTAGAAATTCATCTTCTTGGTCCAAAATTCAATTATTCTAGTGAAAGATTCATCATTTCAGTAAAAAATTCATCTGTCTGGTTTAAAATTCAACTATTTCAGTTAAATATTTACAATTTTATTTTAAATTAATCACTGCGTTTGTTTGGTTAAACATTAATTTGTTGAAATTGAATGATTTAAGTTTTGGTTGACAATTTATATTTTTTAGTAAAAATTAATATTTTTACTTGAATATTCAATTGTTTCAGTTGGATATTCATTGTTTTAGTTGAAAACTATCATGTTTGGTTTAAAATTAATTTTTTTTTTACTAAAAATGTAACTATTCCATTTTCGGTTAAAAATTATTATTTTTTTGGTTCAAAATTCAACTATTTGGTGGAAAATTTGTCTTCTTTAATCAACAATTCAAATATTTTGTTAAAATTCATGTATTTTGTTGAAAATTGTATTTTTTGTACGAAATAATTCTTTTTATTTGAAAATCAATCTTCTGGTTTAAAAATTCATCTTTTTGGTTGAAAATTCAAGTGTTCCAGTTAAATATTCATAATTTTAGTTTAAACTTTTTTTTTCAATTCAACTATTCAGTTGAAGATTCATAATTTTATTTGAAAATTCATCACTTTGGTTGAAAATTCAACTTTCTTGTTGAAAATCCATTTTTTGTTGTTGTTGAAAATTAATTTTTTCAACTAAAAGTTTAACTATTTCATTTTTTTGGTAAAAAATTGATATTTTTAGTGGAAAATTTAGGTATTTTTTAAAAATTCATTTATTTTGCAATGTTCTGCTTGTTCTGTTAAAGGATGTTCAGAATGAACGTCTTGAATTAAAATAAATGATGCGTTTTGCGGCAAATATGAATATGTTACTTTTAGTTGACTGGGAAAATTAAAAAACTTGACTGGGAATTTGAAATCGTCCGCCGAATCGCCACCCTTGAAAATGTCTGTGCTTGGGGAAGGAAAACCAATTGTTACGATGATTCCTGCATGTATTTAATACAATTTTGAACTATTTCACCTGTAAATACTAAAATTTTTAATGTTTAAATTTGAAAATAGTTTAATCTGTGACAGTTTTTAAATATTTAAATCTCCAAGTCCATTTCTGTCAATTATTCTTAATTTATTCAACTTTTTAATTACATAAAGCCTTCTGAACAATCTAATACCATAGAATAAAAAATTTGAAACCTTTAAAATTCAAAGATTTTAAGATTAGGGATTGCAAACCAACTTATTTGAAATATTCAAAATTGAGCATTTTAAATATTTAAAACTAGAAATTTTCGAGAATTTCAAATCAAACTTATTTATAAATTCAAAATTTTTATGCTGCAAGACATTTAAAAAGATTGGATAAGTTTTACTACTAAAAATTAAAAGAATTTAATGAGCACCTACACTTTATTCAGCCCGAGTTTCAAAATATTGGTGCCATTCTACGTTCTAATGATTCCAATCGTTTTCAATTGGGTATCCATTGTTCTGAATCAGAGGTTAAGTTGTCACTACAGCATTTTGATATTGCGATAATTATTTACAAGCGGTTTTTTACGCTTTCAAACAAAAAAATTTCAACAATATGAATTTAAAAAAAAAAGTCATTTTTCACATAAAACCAATACTTTCTCATTATGATGAGAATGTAATAATTCATTAATTTTTGTGCGATCAAAATTTGAATTTTTGATTTTTTTTAAAGAAAATTGGGAAAGTCGTTATGATAATTTTGTAGGACGTGCAAAAAGAAACACTTTTCCTATCTTGACTTTTTTTCTTATCGTGCGTTGTTTGGCCGAAAATGTTACTTTTCGTTTTTTTGCGGGGATATTGAAAATGCTGTAACTCTGACAATTCTCTTTCCATCAGAAAAAGTCGTGAGGATAAATTGTTTGAATTTTCGAGTATTACAAGCGGCCTCACATATAATTTTCAATTTTAGAAAAAAATGGTCTAAAAAATTTTAAAAATGCTCCAACTTTTTGAATTTTCATGCAAAATA
>CAKNYM010024205.1:0-16837 GCA_932195095.1 Andricus curvator
GGGTTGCGGATAGAGGGTCCCTGTACCAAAGGTTTCCGCTGAATATGGTTACGATAATTAATAAGCAGTCGCGGATAATTGTCCAGGATGGTCCCAAAAAATTAAACCCCAAGCGGATGCGTAACACCCGTGCCAAAAGCTGAATGACACCTGGGTAAGGTATCTTAAACGGTGAATTTGGGATACCAGGCGACTTATTAGAGTATGCAGGTTTATCCTTGCATGCAGGGCTCTACCAATATAGACGAAACCTTTCCCTAGCTGCTCGTGAGGACAACAATGATACCACTCAACCACCAAAAGGTTGTAGATGTGGCTCAAAACAATCAAACGCGCAGAACACCCGACAATGGGTCGGAAAACAGTGCCGATCATCCTAGATTTCGGGGTGCTCAAAATAATTTACATAGTTATAAACACGACGACGAACCGGCGAAACGCTCACAACCATTAGACAAAACAACCCAAGGATGACTTGCTGGACTGCTACGATGCCAGCATTATCCCTGTTCGCGAAGTCTTTATGACGCGTTTGGACTCTCTATGGTGCCAGAAAACGCCACAGCTTCAGGACGTTTCGCATCAGTCTTTGCGAAAGCAAGCTGTCAACCTCTCGAAAAAGGGATACATACGCGGAGTCCTTTCCCAACCACTGTATGAACCAGCCACAGACGAAGAAGAGCAAGCGACACTAACACCAACCACGGAAAGCAAGCACCTCCTAAAAGTTGATCGCGATTTCAGGACAAGAAGAAACATTAACATCCAGGTTCCTCCTACGCCCCATGATCCGGCTGGAATGGATGACTGCCTTCGTGAGGATATCTCAGAGTAGTCCGACCTTTGGACCATCAATTGTTCTGTTTATGATGCGGAAAAAGCTTTGGCTGAGTCGAATCAAAGGCCAAAGCCAACGATGGATCAAAAGACTGAACGACGCTTGCATCAACTGAACAAAAAAATTGGATTGGTAAGACAAAATCCGTCCTGTGTTCAGTGTGTGATTGACTACATAACATCTGGTAAACCGTTTACGGAAAGGGTTCGAAAGTTCGCCCAAGAACTAAGGATCTTGAATCACACCCTGAACAAGTGAAACCTGCTGACAATCAAGCAGGATATTCTAGACAAAATACGGGTGTTATCTGGCGCAAGAAGGAGAATATAGAAGAGGAGATATGGGTCAGGGAGAATCAACAGTTTCTCGCTGAACCATCGCGCCTCTTCAGCGATCTCCCTGTTTCTTTCAAAAACCACCCAAGGCCAACGAGGTAGAGACTTTTTGGAGAGAAGTATACCAGATCCCGAAAACACTGAAGTTGAAAGAAAATACTCACAATATCATCTGCTTCTAAGAGTTGTGCGACCTCAGAACATTTGAGGAGAAATTATCATTAATCACTACCGAAAAGGTGAAAAAAGCACTTAGGAGCACGAACAACTTTTCCGCTGCAGGACCAGATGGTACCAAGAACTTCTGGTGGTAGCAGTTTACTTCTACGCACAAGCATCTGGCCCGCATATTCACCTCACATTTAAATTCGGAGACGCCCATTCCGTAGTGGCTGCTGTTAGGACACTATACTTCTACCAAAAACAGGCGGCTTGTTCAACCCAGAGAATAACAGGCCAATAACTTGTTTGAAAACGCTGTATAAAATCTTCACAGCTGTCCTAAACGACAGGATTTTTCGAAGATTTGAGCATCTTCAATGTCGCGTAAAGTTGATGGCCTGGATTTACTAGCGGAAAGCTTTCGATTCATCCTCTCACAGACTTATCATCTGTCTGTTGGAAAGCTTGAAGATTCATCCACGCATAGTGAAATGCATAGAAAAATTTGATCACCCTCTGAAAAACTAGATTTACTATATCATCTGAAAATCATTGTATGACATCGAAAAACGTCACCTTCCAGAGGGGCGTCTTTCAGCGCGACACCATGAGCCCTCTGCTCTTTTGCATCATACTTCTGCCTCTATCCATCGCACTACCCAACTATCCTGGGTACCTCTTTGGCAACATTAATCATCGCGAGTATAAGGTCACACTAGTAATTTATATGTATGACCTGCAGATCTATGCTTCTGGTGCAAGCCAACTTAAGGACCCTCAGCTTGTGGATATAAGTGTTATTAGACATCTTGACACTGGAGGGACCTATACATACCTGTGCGTGCCTTAAAGCCGCATTCAGGACTTAACATCAAAGAAGGAGTCTCGCCAGAGCAGATACAAGCATCTTCTTTGACATATGTGGTCCTCAAATCTTTCGACGTTGAACAAGGTAGCTGCGACTAACATTCTTGCCGTCCCGGTTCTACTCTTCTGGTTTGGGATGGCTCAATGGATCAAGAACAAGGTTACGGCCCTTCATATCGTCACGCGTAAGATTATGCATATACATGAAAGCTTTCATATCAATTCGTCCGTTCCGCGATTGTACATCCCACGCCGTCCAGGCATACGCGGATTTCTTCATTTCTAATTTCTTCATAAGCGAATTGTTCTGAATACAGGCTACATCACTGAAAATGGTAGAGATCATCTCCTAAAAATGGTCAGAAAATACGAGATGATTGGCAAAGAAGCGTTGCTTTACAAAGCTGCAAAGCAGGCGGCCGAGACCCTTGGCCTGAATTTTAACTTCAGAAGTGAGAAAAGTGCATTACTCCATCAAGATGCGTCGCTACTAAAAGCCGAAGTAATGAAAGAAGAGGTTAGCAAACTTTTTCTTTCCTCAGATCATCAGGACATAATTCGGGTACATAGGATTTCATTTTTGCATGCCAGGAAGGTGTCATTTCAACCTCAGTATACCGTGACCGCATTTCAAGTTCCCAACAATAGATGCAGAGCGTGTCATTCAGACGTTGAGTACCTAGAACGCATTCCATACGGGTGTCCCACTCCCACGGGAACGACGTATCTCTACAGGGACAATGCAGCTCTCATATTGCCTTAGTACCATCTTTGTCGCTCTTACCGTGTTGCCCACGACCCTGCCCTGCCGAACGATTTTCGGACAGCAGTCCTCGTTGCACACTTGAGGCCTGACATCGTTCTCCGGCCGACTACAACATCACTGTCAAGGAGAAGGAAAAGGAGAAGAGATATCGAGACATTAAAAGGGAGCTGCAGCGACTGTACCCAAAATATTCTGTTCAAGTAATTGTCCTTGTGATCGGTGCTCGGTGCTCTCTCGGTTTCGTAACCATAAAGCCATACCCGCGAGCCAAAAATATGCCAAGGCACTTGGGAGATAGATGCAGAAATCTGTCATTCTTGAGTCGCTTCGTGTTCTCAACACACAAGGGTTGTCGTTGTGATTTCATCGTGCCCTGTGGTCACCCATTTCACGATCGTGTGACGTGGCCTTGGGTGTAACTCACCGCGGTTCTGCTGGGAGCCGGTGTCATTTTCATAGATGGCAGTTGCTTCCAGTGGGTCCCAGCAGTGGTTGTTTAACCTTTTCTTATATTATATATATTTATTTACTTACAACGCCAGCGCGTTCGTTATATCTTACGAATTCGATTGAACACGCCGCAGTCTTTAATTCCGGCGAATTGGAGCTTGACTTGAAATGCCTATAATTAAATTGAATTGTCTGACACTGAAATTAATTCGTGTTGACACATTCGAATAAATTAGGTCTTCTCAACATTTTTCGATGAATTCGAGTGAACAGGACATTTGAAGTTTATATCACTTCTCACGAATTTACACGAATTCACAACCTGCTCCAATTCGTGATTGACGCAAAGCGAGATTCACGGGAGCTCCTAGCGAATTTTTCTCAATGCGCCCAGTTTGTTTCTTTTTACTGGGTATGCATTCTATCAATTAAGAGCAATTAAAAAATTCTTGTTCATCATTATCTAGAATTGTTTTCTAACCATTCTTCAAGAAAATATACACACACAAAAACAGAAAGTCAAAAATTTTAATAAATCAAAATTGATTTTTTTCGAAAGCTTTTGATTATAGAGGGAAACATTAACCACAAAATAGTTGTACTTCTTATGATCCTTAATTAAGTTTGTTATAAATGTGCATAATGAGAAATCAAAACATTTCTTTACAAATTAGAAAAACTACAAGCAACTTTATATTTTCATCGCAAAAACTACTGTCCCTCTTATACTATTAAATATATGAAAAAAATTTCAAAAGAACAAATGTGTAATTTATTTAAGTCTACATTTTTTCTGTACACTATTTTTCTCTGAAGTGCATACTCTTCAAGGTATAGTTTTGTTTTTGACCAAAATCCTGGAAAACAGCGATCAAAATGTAAGTCGTTTCAATAATTCACTGTAACTTAGAAATTAAAATGCACAGAAAAGCCTCTCAGCCTTTTTTTTCTAGGAGGTTAAATGTCTTTTGCGTATAACATTCACATATACAATTTGGACTATATCAATTAAATCGATGTGCAAATGGTAAATTTGACGAAAAGTAGCTTTCTTAGCCTTCTAAATGCTTACGTTGAAGCAAAACAAAGGCTTCACCAAATTATTTGCATGAAATTTTTATTTTTATTAATATGCCGCATGACTTTTTTTATATACTTTTTATTTTATATAAAATCGAGATCGTTGAAATAGAAATTTACAAATTAGCAGCTCTTTTAAGTTTGGTGAAATTTTGTAAATTTATAGACAAACTTTGAAGATGGCTTTTTTAGTTTTAGACATACGTGTATGGTAAGTATTTCCCCTAAAACTACTCTCTGAAACGAATAAATTCAGCCATTAAACTTCAAAATCGGGTATGAATTACTTTTTGTATGCAGGTTTGAAAAGAAAAGTGAAATGGACGAAAAAATCAAATTCCAATATAAATTACACGTGAAGTTCTAATGCGAAAAATCGAATACTTTGTTTTTGAGGGTTCTTTGGCGCCTGCTATTGAGAAAAATATCGCCAGCTAAATTGCTGATACGGTCGCGCCGAATATTGGTTGCGGATAGAGGGTCCCTGTACCAAGGGTTTCTGCTGAATATAGATACAATAATTAATAAGCAGTCGCGTAATTGTCCAGGGATGGTCCCGAAAGAACAACTCCTAAGCGAAGGCGTAGCAACCGTGCCGGAAGCTGAATGGCACCTGGGTGAGGTGTCTCGAATGGTTACTCTGGGATACCGGGCGACCTCTCAGAGTATCAGCCTTATCCTTGCACGCGCAGGGCTCCCGACAATGGGTCGAACAACAATACCGACTACCCTAGAATTGAGGGAGCCAATCAAGACGGAGTCAATGCGATTGACCGGCGGAATATCATTACTTTTGACTGGACGGATCGACTCAGGGACGACCTGCTGAAGTGCTATGATACCAGTATGGCCCCTGAACGAAAAGGTTACATGGCGCGACTGCATGCTCTGTGGTGCGAGAAACACCCAGAGCTCTCGGATTTTTTGCAAAAACGTCTGCGAAACCGTGCCGAGGACCTCCGGAAAAGACGTTATATAAGCGGAGCACCTACACAACCGCAGCCAGAAGAAGCCGGCAACAGAGAAAGAGAGGCGACACTGAGACGAACCTCGAACAGGCATCCAATAGAGGAAGAACGAAGCTTCAAGACACGGAGAAACATCAACATTCAGGTTTCTCCCAAACCCAAAGATCTGACTGAACTGGATGATGAACTTCGTGGAGATTTTTCCGAAAAATCCGACCTCTGGACTATCAATTGTAGTGTGTACAATGCAGCGAGAACTTTGGCAGATGCAAAACGTAAAACAAAACCAACGGTTGATTATTAGACCAAAAGACGAATGCATCAACTTAGCACAAAGATAGGCTGGGCAAGACAGTACGCGTCCCGCATTCAGTGTATGATTGACTACATAACATCTGCCAGCACTTTCACTGCCAAGGTTCGACAGTTCACGCGCGAACTGCGGATCCATCATCACACAATCAACAATTCAAAGCTACTGACCATCAGGCAGCATATTGTTGACAGAATACGAATACTATCTAACGCTAGGAGAAGTTTATAACGGAGAGAAAGGTGGGTCAGAGAAAATCAACAGTTTTTGTCTGACCCATCTCGACTCTTCCAAGACCCTCCAGTTACTGTCGACCACCCGCCCAAACCAGAGGAGGTCGAAGCATTTTGGAGAGAAGTCTCCGAAGTCCAAAATCCACTTGAAGAAGGCTCAAAGAACATAAATAGGTTCAAGGAGCTGTGCAATGCCCTCATAACAGCTGAGGAGGAATGCCCACCTATCACTACAGAGGAGGTGAAAAACGTATTAAGAGGCATGAAGAACTATTCCGCTCCGGAACCAGATGGTATCAAGACCTTCCGGTGGAAGAAGTTTCCTTCAATTCACCAGCATCTGGCCCGAATTTTCACCTCATATCTAAAGTCGGAAGAGCCTATTCCGGGGTGGTTAGTGGAAGGGCGCACAGTGCTCCTGCCGAAGACGGGCAACTCAGCCGACCCTAAGAATTACAGGCTAATAACTTGTATGAACACACTGTATGAGATCTTCACAGCTATCCTAAATGATAGGATTGTTCGGACAATTGGACCTGTGTGGCGAGAGATGTATGAACAACGCGGCTCAAAGAAAGGCGTAGCAGGATGTCGGGAGAACTTGCTCATCGATAGATGTATCTGTAAAGACGCAGCATCCTATCAGCGATTGCTATCGATGGCCTGCATTGATTATCGGAAAGCTTTCGATTCAACCTCGCATAGACTTATTATCTGTCTGTTGGAAAGCCTAAAGGATCATCCACACATCGTGAGGTGCATAGATACATTAATGCCGCTTTGGAAAACCAGATTCACTATCTCATCTGGAAAACATCGTGTGATCACTAACAGTATCACCTTTCAGAGAGGTGTGTTTCAGGGCGACACCATGAGCCCTCTCCTCTTTTGCCTCACATTATTGTCACAATCTCTCGCACTTCGCCATTCCGAAGGGTATCTCTGTGGCAAACCTGGAAACCGAAAGCATAAGGTCACTCATGGGGCATAATGTCTGAAGTGTACCCACCTCGAAAATGAAAGTTGTCCGATCGGGCTAAAAATTGGCCCAATTGTAGTTCTATTAGATAGTACTCCTCACACCAAAAATTAATTCATTTTGATAATTATTTATCAAAGTGGAGGGGGTACAATTTTGTGTTTTTTAAGAAAAGCTTTACTTTCAAACGTTTGTAACTTTTGTCCTATTGCCTTAAACAAAATTTCACTTGAAATATTTTCGATAGATTTTTTCACACGCTTTCTGGTGGTGATAACGATTTTTGAAAAAAATTAAAATTTGACCCATATTTTCGAAAATCAAAAATAAATTTGACTTTTTTTCAAACTTGGGCACTTTTTTTTTTTCTTCAAAATAGTTTTAAAAGAAAGCTGAGATTTTTTCCTATAAGACCTCCAATTTTTAGAGTGGCAAATTAATTTTTCTTTGAGCAATAGAACGATACATAAACAAGATGCCGTGATAGGGCCGGTGGCGCGCGATCTCCCCTAGTGCGCTCAGGCCGAGGATCTTTGTGCAACGCTTTAGTGCCAGTTTTTTAAGTTAAGTAATATTATATGCTGCTAGAATAACTGTTCTCTGCATTTGCAGGGTGAATTAAGAAAGGCCTGCATTACGGTAAGTATAAAATTAATTGGGAATATGCTTTAAAAATTAGAAGTGAAAATATGCATCTTTTGAATTTACATTTTTTTTACATTTACATTTTTCTTCGAAAACCTGAAGGAAAATTTATTGCCTGGGGAGTTTTTGATTTGCTTCGATTTTGCTGAGAATTACGCCTTCATAATCCAGAATGTATCGCAATGATAATTTAGCTCATCACATGGTGGCTGTTCACGAGTATCAAAAGATAATAGTAGAATACTTGAAAACTCATTTCAGGCCAAGTAAAATCTACTATTTCACTGATGGTACAGGTCAACATTTCAAAAATAGGAGTAGCTTTGTTAATCTCCAAGTCCATGAAGAAGATTTTGGTATCCAAGCTGAATGACATTTCCATGGAACATCTCATGGTAAGGGTGCATGTGATGGTATAGGAGCGAATATAAAGAGACAAGCAGTACGTTCAAGCTTACAATGTTCTCCGAAACATCACATGCTCACTCTCCATGCTTTGTTTCAGTGGGCAAACAGTAACTGTAAGGAAACCGAAATTTGTTTCAGCAGCAAAGAAAATCATGCCTTAGCCACCGGGTGACTGAAAACCAGATTTGACAAAGCTGTCATGATGCCAGATACATTACAGCACCACGCTTTCATTTCCACTCAAGACGGAAAACTTCAACTCAAGAAGTTTTCGTCCTCTGAGAAATACGACATCTTCTCGAATGGCAAAAAACAAAAACCGCAAAGAAGCCTGCAAAGAAAACAACTGTTGAGACTATCGCCAAAAAATCGAACAGAAAGACAGATAATATTACCATGTAATATTACTTAACTTAAAAAACTGGCACTAAAGCGATGCACAACGAACCTCGGCGTGAGCGCACTAGGGAAAATCGCGCGCCACCCGCCCTATCACGGCATCTTGTTTACGTATCGTTCTATTACTCAAAGACAAATTAATTTGCCACTCTTAAAATTGGAGGTCTTAACTGAAAAAATCTCAGCTTTCGTTTAAAAATATTTTGAAGAAAAAAAAAAGTGCCCAAGTTTAAAAAAAAGTCAAATTTATTTTTGATTTTCAAAAATTTGGGTCAAATTTTGATTTTTTTCAAAAATCGTTATTACCACCAGAAATTTTATGAAAAATTCTATCGAAAACATTTCAAGTGAAATTTTGTTTAAGGCAATAGGACAAAAGTTACAAACGTTTGAAAGTAAGGCTTTGCTCAAAAACCCCAAAAATTGTACCACCTCCACTTTGATAAATAATTATCAAAATAAATTAATTTTTGGTGTGAGGAGTACTATCTAGTAGGACTACAATTGGGCAAATTTTTAGCCTGATCAGACAACTTTCGTTTTCGAGGTGGGTACACTTCAGAAATTATGCCCCTCATGTATTTTACATGGATGATCTTAAGATCTATGCTAGGAATCAAGAGAAACTGCATCTAGCTCTAAAAATTGTCAAAGAGTACAGTCAAGACATTGGAATGGAGTTCGGGTTAGAGAAATGCGCCAAGCTTAATTTGAAGAAAGGCAAACTTAATAGCATCCCCGAAGATCCTGAGCTCGTTGACAGAAGCTCTATACGACACCTTTGCGCTGGAGAGACCTATACATACCTGAGCGTGCGACAGGGCCGCATTCAGGACGTGACACCTATAAAGGATACTCTCCGATGCAGATACAAACGTCTCATCCGACGGATATGGTCTTCCGAACTGTCGGCGAGGAACAAAGTATCTGCAACGAACATGCTTGCCGTCCCAGTAGTACTCTATTCATTTGGAGTATTTCCATGGACGAAGGACGAGCTCAGATCCCTCGATATCGGGTCCCGAAAGGTTATGCAGATGAACAAAAGCATGCACCTTAAGTTTTCTGTTTCACGACTTTACATCTCACGCCGTCAAGTTGGTCGCGGAATACTGAATCTTGAATGTCTTCACAACAGGATTATTCTGAGTACAGCACATATGGTCGCAAATGGACAAGACCCTCTTCTTAAAATGATCAGGAAACACGAAGAAGTGGGCAAAGGGGCGTTTCTGTACAAAGCAGCGGAGGAGGCTGCTGAAACACTGGGCTTTGACTTCAATATTAGGGGTGAGCAAAATGCATCAAATCTTATCAATCTTGAAAACTCACTCCTGAAGGCCCGGATTAAGAAAGCACATAAGAAAAACTTCCACGAACAGCTTCTTGACCAGAGGATGCACGGCATCTTCCACAGAATTGTGGAAGATCAGTCGATGTCGTATGAGCTAACGTTTGCTTTCCTTAGATCACCCGGATTGAAGTCGGGTACGGAAGGATTCATTTTGGCATGTCAAGACGGTGTCATTTCCACTCTAGCATACCGTCACCACATTTTGAGCCAAGACATTCCCGATGATAGCTGCAGAGCGTGTCATGCACACCCCGACCATCTAGGACACATACTATCTAGTTGTCCAACTCATGCGGGAACGACCTACATCCAAAGGCACAATGCGACACTAAGAGTGCTTTATTACCATCTCTGTCACTCTTATGCATTAGCCCAAATACCTCTCCGCTAAACGCTCCTAGAGAAATAGAGTCAATTGTCGAAAATGAGAAGTGCCGCATATACTGGAACTTCATATTCTCGACAATTGTTTCTGTTGCGCACTCAAGGCCTGACATAGTTCTCCTTGACTTCGAGAAACGAACCATGTTTGTTATCGAATTTTCGGCACCAGCTGACAAAAACGTCACAGCCAAGGAGAAAGCAAAGAAAGAGAGGTATAAAGACCTTATGAGGGAGTTGCGACGGTTATACCCGGAATATTATGTTAAGCTACTCGTCTTGATCATCGGCGCTCTTGGAGGTGCCAAGGTTTCGCTGGTTAATAGCCTGAAAAGCATCCCTGGGTGTCAACAAAATGCTAAGACACTTGCGGGGAAAATGCAGAATGCGGTCGTCCTTGGGTCGCTCCGTGTCCTCAGGGTGCACGAGACTTTTGCGGGATCATCGTATTGAGTTCGTCGCAGACTGTAACCACCTTTCTCGCGGTCGTGAGACGTGGGTACAGCTGAAATTTTACCGCGATTTCGCTGGGAGCCGGTGCAATTTTTCAGATTAGCACCCGCTCGCGGCGAAATCCTGCGGTTGTCCTTATGACAAACTTTTAACTATATATATATATATATATATCAGTTTTCGCAAAATGATTCGTTCTCGGAATCTAAATCTTTCTCCATCCAAAAAACCAAACCTTTCATGTACGGAAGGACTTTCGCCTGAGTAAAAATTCTTCGACTTGGTTTCGACTTGAATTGCCCCCAATCAGGACATGCTGAAGTCGAAAAGTTCGACTCCAGAATGTCTCCTTATTGAGACGGAGCCAGACTTCAATTTATGTCTTGGGGAGAAGTTTCTATGTCTTGAAGACATATATTTATATCTTGATTCGAATTTTTATGACTTCAAGTCGAGCGGTTTATAACTTCGAGTAATATACCTGCCCTGAAAAAAGGGTCATTCTGACTGTCATAAAAGCTAATCTTTGTTAATAATTAAACAATTTTGTATATTTTTACACAATATATATATTGAAGCAATTAATTGATAGATTTTCATTTGTATTATACTTGTTTGACGACGATACCGAAAATGTTGTTTTTTTTACGTATTTCTAACGGCTTAGGAGATCCTTATGGAAAATTACAATTTTAATTTTTCTGAGGAAAATTTTTCAGGGTTATACTCGTTCAGATCCACAGATTCTGAATTTTTAAATAAAACTAACTAATTCCATGTTTACAAATGTTTCATTCATTAATTTTAATCCTTCGCATCTGTTAACAGTCTCATTCGAGGTCTCATTTCTGAGTCGAAAAGATTCGTCTTGAGACAAGTTACGCCGAATGAAATCACCATGCTGAAACCATAAAAGTGAGACATTGTCTTATGTCTCGTCTCAGTTTTCAGACGCAGCCAGACATCGATGTCTTGTAGACGAAGTCAAGACATCGCCAAGTCGAACTCAAGTCGAAGCATTTTTACTCGGGCGACGTCACTAATTGTGAATTAAAATTTGTAGAATCCAGAAGATTTTAAATTCCAGATAAATTCTGGAAACAATTATTTACAAAATTAGCTACTGAGAAAGTTAATTTTATAAAGATGTAATAAAGTTACTTTTAATAGATACAATAATGTAGCACTTTCCCTTTCTCACCTTTCAAAGGCTTTCGTCCGCTTTTTTGCCATTTTGCACTATGTTTTAGTGCAGCATAGTGAATGGTCTTACTTTTTTAAGACTTTTTCGTAATGTTTCTAGGGAATTCCATCTCTCATAATGCATCCTCATAGTCTGACGCTTGCACCTTAGATTTCTTGTCTTGTGAAATTAATAATATTTTACATAAAAGATAAAATTCACCAAATACATGATGCCGAAATACCAAGTCAAATTGAAGACTTTTATTTTTTGATTGGCAAGGAGGTCCATATTTTGTTTGATAATTTGTAAGAGTAGAAGATGTTTTAGACATTGAGTTTCACTATATTGTTTATCTTGAACCACTTTCGAAGCTAATGTATGAAAACCTTGAAGTCTGTCTCAAAAATATACATACAAAATTCTACTTTTTTAAATATATAACAAAAGATTATATATAAGTAAAATATCTTTTCGATATTTAAAAATAATTTCGTTTTCGTGGTAAGCAAACAATATTACATTACGTGAAGGCGTCATTGAATTAAAAATGTGTCCTTGACAACGAATGTGGAAAATTGGCATTCTTAAGATGTGCGAAATTGATATTTTATAGAAATCGTTTCTTTGCGTAAGCAATCCAAGGAGCAATCTGATTTCTGCACGATTAAGATAGTTTTGACAGTTTCTTTATTGCGATTGTCGGAAGTTTAACACCATGGTTTCTCAATTTATAGAAGTAAAATTTTGATGAAAATAAAAACACGAAGTAATAAAAAAGGGAGGCCGATCTATATACATGTATTTTAACTATGGCAACTGCACCTTTATTGCCAACATCAAGCGTGTACTGGCAACCCTCTTAACCAGTGACACATGCGCACTGCGCTTCACTGTCTCTTTTTCTCACGGGAGAAACAAGACAGTTAAATCGCATGCTCACGGCTGAACCTGGCAATAAAGATAAAGTTAGTGCAGTCAACACTCGATACGGTTTCTGCAGCATGATTGGTGTCATTATTATTACTACGTGAATAAAACATAATATCCATGTCAGAAAGTGCGAAGCTGTCTTAAATGAAAATAGAATTCTTGATTTGATATTTTTTGTCAATGATTGAAGTAATCTGCTGGTATCTATAGACTGCTTGCATTATTTTTTTCCGTATAAGTTCACTCGGTTTAGAACCACTGGGATCTGTGAGGATTTCGTTTGTGGACTCAGCATCTGCAGTTAATATCTGTGGTAACTTCGATAGGTTGCCTTGAAAGTGTTGAATAAGAAGTTACTACTTTGAAAATACGCAATAAATTTTTTTTCGTTCGAAAAACCAGCGATTTTTAAGGAAGGGGATGAGAAAGAAATGCTACGTGTATTTGAAAGTAATTTTTTTAATCTGTAGGAGATAAACTCAAGAAATATTATATGCGTGAAAGATTTTTACTTTTTTTTTGGATCATGTGATAAGGACGATGTCTGAGACAATTCAATTTCCGATAGGGTCTCCACGGATTTTCTAGCTTGCACTTTTTTGAAGATTGATTGATTAATTGATTGATTTGATTGATTGATTGATTGAAATTGAAGATATTCACTTATTAATTTACGAGGAGTTCCAAGTTCACATTGTTTAGAACAGCTGGACTCTGTTGGTTATTGAATTGTAGACTTTCCAGACACTATCGATTGTACCTTAAATTGGTTGCCTTGAAACCGTATAGTAAAAAATCAGAATCCGGATCATGCCAACCCACGGCGAGTCACATTTGTGACAAGTCACGTTTGTGACAAATCACATTTGTGACAAGCCAAATTTGTGAGAAGTCACATTTGTGACAAACCACTTTGCGGCTTGTCTCATTCGGAAAAAAATGTGTAGTCCACAACAAATTAACAAAAAGTAGTGGGGGACTTAAAATATTTCTGTGCCCAATCGCAGCGGTATCCCCCCTCGCGGAACGTTGGGAAGGGGCAGGGGTTTAAAATACATTACTTTTTGTGACCGAGGTATTTTCTCGCACTTTTAAAAATTTTTTCTGGACTTGAAATTTTTCCGAATGAGAGATGCCACAATGTGACTTGCCGCAAATGTGACTAGCTGCAAATGTGATTTGCTACAAAAGTTACAACTGCTTACTTTCGGCATATGTTGCGCACGATATTTTTGTAACAAATGCAGGGAATTTTCAATTTAAGAAACAAAAAAAAATGTTCCGAGAATTTGGGAAATTTATAGTGAAATTACCAAAAATACTGGAAATATCCGAAAATTTTTGGAATTTTTGAATATCAGAAATTAAGAGAAATTTTGGGTAAATTTATAAATTACCGAAAATTTCTGGAAATTCAAGCTGTCCAAAGCTTTTTGGAAGAAACCCAAAATCATATATCTACGAGTCGTTTACGGCTCGTCTTTTACTCGTGTACGGCTCGCCCCCAACTTGCCTCCAACTTGCCTCCGACCCGCCTACCACTCTCCTTCGATTCGCCGCTGGCTCGTGTAGCAGACTTTACACTTGTGTGGAACTGCCTTCTTTTCGAACTTGTAACACAATATGCTATTTTATAAAGTGATAGATGTTTGAATAGTTTTTGACTGTTATTGAGTAATTTGGGTGTGATCGAGCCATTTGTTGAAAAATAATTAACAGAAACTGTGAATTAATATGTAAAAATGGAGATGCTGCCGAAATTCCGACAAGTTTCTAAGCAAAAAGGCAGTAAGTGAATTTATTATTGGTTTTTGTGGTAGTTTCTGCCTTTTTACTTAGAACTCGACTACCGGAGACTCACCGTCTTCTAAGTAAAAAGTGAGTAACCGGTAGATGCTGCCTTCTCACATAGAAGTCGGCCTCAAATTCAGGGGCTAGTTTCCTAGACTATGTAGTTACTTACGAATTTTTGCAGATGCTGCTTTTTCTCTTGGAAATAATTTTCGATGCTCGTAGTTGATGCCTCTCAAGCTGATTATCGAATGATTCATTTAAACAATATGGACCATTTTATAAAATTATTCAGATATTTTGATACATCTCTCTTCAACGAATTAACACATATAAAAACACTCATTTTTCGACTTTTTGCAGTTACTGCCGTTTTCCTTAGAGCGGCAGAATACGAAATGAAATTTCTTCCCATTGTGAGAACTCACGGAGTATTTCGATTCGAAATTGCACGTGCTCATGATCTTATCTTATATCAGGTACAGGTTGCACAAGTCCACTATTGAGAGTTCAATTATTGTCCGAGCGCTTAATAAATTGACACCAATTACACA
Source organism: Andricus curvator (assembly GCA_932195095.1). NCBI lineage: Eukaryota > Metazoa > Arthropoda > Insecta > Hymenoptera > Cynipidae > Andricus > Andricus curvator. Next base: position 15,093 of record CAKNYM010024205.1, read on the forward strand.
CCACAGCGGCATCGTCCAGTTACCTTATCTTCCAATTTTCACTTGAGCGAAAAAAACACTAACACCTGGAAGAAGTTTACATGTGTTACAAGTACACTGTCAAGGCGAGCAGGAATTAATGACTGTCGGAATCGTTTATGCAATACAATTACATCGAACAAAGATATGTTTATCATGCTACATTGAAACAAATTTGCTTTTTCACTTTTGGCATGCTTCGTGCACAGAGAAAAATTATATTAAAATCTATTACCTAAATATCAAAGGATAAGATAGTACCGTTATACATACAGATATTAACGCGTACCTTGTTGAAGTACAAGGCGTTAATGAAATTCCTTAAGAAGGAATAACCTACTGATATAAGCTCAAAATAAAGAACGGTGTAGAGAAGTAGAAAAAATAGATCCAAAATAAATTTAAATACATTTTGAAAGAGGCTGTAACACGTTCCTCAGAAAAAATTAATTTGCGTCTAAATTACTTGTCTAATAACAGTTATTTGACTTGTTGTGTTTTATATGGAAGAGAAAAAGCATGAAGCAACAAATCAATGCTGATAAATAATAATTCACGCATGAAATATATATAATAATCTCGGTTTCCTATAAGTGAAAATTAAATTAGTATTCTTAATTATTAAACTAACTACCGTTAAGTTCTTTTTTTTTTGCTCATAACGATGGAAAAGCCAAAGGCGTGCTTTATTTCATGAAATTGGAACTGATAAAGCGAAAAAGTCTAGCACACTGTAAAAAATATCCGTTGGAACTTTCCATTAAATGTATTGGAAGCTTATTTCCGAGACGTAAAGTAACGTTCCAATACATGGTATTGTATCTATCTAACTCTCTAAGTCGAGTGCGTTACTCCTACACCAACAAGACACAATTCTCGTCTTACTTTAATAGAGGATCACTCATCCGCTAAGCGGGGTAAAATAAGTGTAAGGCAGAATTACAATACCATTATTGTGAAGCGAAATTGCAACTCTTGCATGGTAGACGGCGCGTATTCTTTGAAAGTGCAATACACGTATTGGAATTTCACCTTCCAATACCGGTATTGCAATTTTGCCCAACACTCCTATAGTACAAGTGTGATGAAATCCCAAACATTTTTAACAGTGTAGCTTTTAGTTTAGAAGAATTTCTTCTAATTTCAAGTCAAAATAGGACCCCGTACAAAATGTATGGAAAGGCCCTTCGTTCAAGTTGGTTGAAAGTTCGGGTTTATAACGATTCAGATGATGCTTATCAAAAGCCTTAACGAGCCAATTTTCCCAAAAAGCCTTTCCTATGTATTTTGTGCGGGGTCCTTTGCTCATCGTGAAACATTTACCAAAACTGCATGTTTTTTCCCTGCCATATGTCGGTAATGCTATAAAAATGTTTACAGGGAGTTCTTGTATTTCATATGATTTTCAAACAGCGAAGGGATTTCCTGGGAAGATTTGTCAAATATATCCAGAGCCCCAGAGTATGAATATTTATTTATTCATTATTTATATATGTTTTGTATATGTGACGCGATCTGAAGAAAGACCCCTAAGCGGCCAAACGTAAATTTTAGACAAGAAGCAGGAGAAGTAGCGACGGGCCGATAGAACGACATAGAACGGCAATTTTTACACGCTTGTACTGAATAAATTATTAATGATGGAATTTTTTTAACTATACCATATTAAAGAGCAAGTTGAAATCTACGTAAAACATTAAAAATCAGAGAATCGATTTTTGGCCGCT
>CAKNYM010024211.1:0-21445 GCA_932195095.1 Andricus curvator
ACTCCTAGAGACTACCCGCCTTTGTATTTACTTTTTACAATCTCAGGCCTGACTGTTTCAAAGGATAGTTTTTCGAAAGCTGCATGGGCTCTCCATTAAAGATTAAACCAGTGGTTGGCACGCTCCTGACCAAGTGAGGGTACCTGGCTGACCTGACCAACGACCTACTTTCTGGTCAGGTACCTGCGAGCTTGGGCAGGCGAAGCCTTTCCTCAGAGGTCCTTTGTTGGAAAATGTGGAAAAATTTGAAATTAAAAAAATCTTCATTTTGCAATCAGAGATTTAAAAGTAATATATATTTGGAATCTAAGCATTTTTCTGATTCCAACGATGTTTTTAGGTTGAATATCTTTTGTCTTTTCATTTTTTTTCGTCTCTTATGTCGGTTTTCCAAAAGTTTAATTTTTTATTTTTAATCTTGTTTTTTACGATTAAAAGAAAATCTATTTGTTCTATCTAAAAATTATCAATAACAAATTTTTAGATCCTTTCTAGATGCACAACTTTTGTTCATTACTTTTTTTTCGCACCTTGTGCCGTTTTCCAAAAAAATTAATTTTTTATTTATAATGTTATTTCTTACGATTGAAATAAAAACAACGCATCCAATCAAAAAATTATTAATGACAAATTTGTAGCTGTTTTTTAGATGAGCAACTTTTGTTGATTCATTTTTCTCATAGTTTGTGCTGTTTGGCCAAAACTTAAATGTTTCAAGTTGTAATTTTGTTTTTTATTCTCTAATTTTTAATAAAAGAGATAAATTTTTAATCAGAAGGATAAATTTTCTACCAAGAAGGTTTTTTTTCTACGAAAAAAGATTAATTTCTAATAAAATTTTCAAAATTACGAAACAAATATTTGAAAGTTTGAAGGAATTTTAAATCTAATAGTTAAATTCGCAACCAAAGAAATGAACTTTCAACCAACAATAATAATTTTATATTAAAAAAGTTTAATTTTCAACAAAATAGAGTAATTTTCAACCAAATAATTGAAGTTTAAACGGAAGAAGATAAATTCTCAACCAAACATGGATTAATGAAATTTTCAGTTAAAAAAATTAATTTTCACTGAAAAAAATTTAAACAATATTATCCAATAGAGGTTAATGTAAAAATGGAGATTGGCCATGCGATGCATCTAATTGCATTGAATCGCACATACAGTTATAGACCGGAATTATTTTTAATTGGAGTTTTGCAATAGAATTTTAATTTATTGAATAATAAAATGATACTTTAATAAATAGTATTATTGAAGAGATTGAAGTGGTTAATTGATAATAAGGAATACAAGTTGTTATATATTATATAATTTGTACCTTTGAACTAAAGTTCAGTAAATATTGATTGTTTAATGGGAATAAAAAGTGACTTTGGACATAAATTAACAATATAATACAAATAATATTTATCGAATTTTTTTGACTTAAAGTACTTACTGCAACTAATTCAATATTTAATGAATAAAGTAAAATATTTAAATTGTAAAATAATGGAAAAAATCACTAATTGTTGAAATAAAAAAATATATTTTGAAATTATATCCATTTAATAGTATTATAAATCAGAAAGGTGTGATTTCTACTAAATTGAAAATTAGCAGAATGATCATTCCGTAATGATGAAGTGCCACCAATTTCATCTTTACGATTTAAATACATTGCGTCAATTCAAATCCATTGAGGTATATTCAATGATAGTTCTACCAATGGCATTTAATTGCAAATGCTCATTTCAACATTTCCATTTGAATACAATTGGCCTTTTTTATTTGCAGGGATGGTAAAAAAGTATGAAAAATGGCCGTATGCCAAAATGTTGTTTGGAAATTTAGGTTTTTAGTTTCTTATTTGAAAACTGCATCCAGTTTTAGAAAAACGTGGCTGAAAATATACGTATTTTAAACTATCCTTATTTGTAGCAAAAATAAGGTTTTTATTTTTAAAATAACATCTTTATTCTTAATAAAAGCTTCGTATATTTAATTTTATTATTTTGTCAAACCAAATAATATTATAATTGACACGAACAACTTTTTCCTTTAATATAGATCAATTTTTGGTTGCATGAAGCAAAATATTGTTTTACATTAAGAAACAATATTCTCGTTACAACAACAAACTATTTCTTTAATTCAAATAAAAAAGTAAAAAGATAACCAAGGAATTTCTGCAAATGAAAGAAAATTTTTTCTCGGTGAAGATAGGTATTTCTAATAAGTAATTTAATTATTCAACGAAAATATAGATTTTTATCCACTCAGTTACTTAACAGACACTGTCTAGTGTTTCGGAATTTTCCGTAAGATTAATTATGTATAGTGCTACGACTGCTCTTATAGAAAATTCCGCAATAATAGACAGTTCGTTAATAGGCCATATAAGAAAAATAAATATTAAACAGCCGTAATTCTGTTTTACGATAAAAAAAAATTGATATGAAAGTTGATTTATGTTAATTTTTATTGATGTATTATAATTTCTTCATAGAGAAAATTTATCAGAAAAGTTAAAAAATGTATACACGAGACAAAAAGAATACAAGTTTTAATTATATTTTATTATTTAGAAATATCATTCATTTAATTCTAGATGTTACTAAGCGAAAAATATTTCAAACTGGGCAGATTTTCTTTTTTTTTTCTAATTATAATAAATAAATTTAACTTTAAAATTTTTCAACACGTTCTTTACCTCTGGTTTTTATCATATCAGAGTTACCAACTCCGATCTTCTCGATCGACTCTATCAAATTGTACCCTGTTTAACCAAGTGAGTGACAGGCGGCTGGCAGGTAAGCCACCTTTCATTTTAGTTCCGCAACTCAAACAATTAGGGGAACAGGGCGCGCTTTTGGACCTTTAATTTTAGTTCCCGGGAGGTTAAGGGAAACAGGGCGCGCTGCGGTAAGTCAGTCGAAATCAAATACACGGCATGAGCAATCTCCCACCTCATCTCTGATCATACTTTCTCACGATTTTGAAATCTCGTGATTCATTTAAACGCCATCTACTGACATAATTTCGAAGACTGACTCTCTAACTATCTAACCGACGCTCGATGGAATTTTTCCCATTCGAAATCATTCGACAGCTGTGATGGTTTGTTTACAAAACAGTCCATACAAAAAAGCCGGTCAGCTCCAAAATGCAATACATCGCTTAAAGTAAATGAAGCCTATCAGTGATTTTGAGTTTATTTACAGTTATAGTCCAGACACAAACTGCCGGTGTGCGGAAAAAAGTAGAAGTTAGAAAATTCAAGAGAAAAATGTAAGTTTAGCTGTAAATGTCAGCTCCATAACGGTCAGCTCCATAATTAAAATATTACGGTTTCTAATAAAAATTTTCGATATCTTTTATTGATATGAAAACTATTTAACAGAGTATTTGGTCGAGTTTTTCTTTGAGAATGATGGCTGTGAACAAAATTAATCCTGGGAACGTTGAAGCACAGCGATGTTTAACTAATGAATTTATCATTTTTCAAGTTAAATAAGGGCCTTTGAATAAATCACCATATTGCTCATTAACTCTAATTAAGAGTATTATAATCTTTAGAAAAATGTTGTTTTTTGTGTTTGAGTGGCCAAATAAATTACTAGAGTTGTCATTAAATGTTAAAATGCGTGTAGTTTAATCATTAAAATGTTGAAGTTCGCAAAAAAAATGCAATTAAAAATTTTATGATTTTAGTTGCAAAAGTGTACAGTTTCGTGAATATTACCTATATGTTGTGAAGACCAATAAGACAGTTTACTCAAAAATTCAAGAGAACTTTATGCCCAAAATAACAGGTAAAAAATGTTTGAATTTTTTGAGATTTTTCTTCAAGGTGATGTGTTAGACGTGCGACAATCATCTTTTCACAAAAAATTCTTTACATCCCCTAGATTAACATATTTTTTCCCGAACTGATGGGAGTGGTGTGCCATAGTTAAAAAAAAATAATAAATAATTTTCGTATTACCATATTAATGCATCGAAAGCTTTAAAGTTTTTATTTTTGCAAAGCTTATACTTGAATGTGTTTAATTAGCAACTACTTAGTAGGGTTCAATCACTGTATAAATAAACAAGTAGATATGTATTGGTAAGCATCAACGGCGATACCACGCTGGAAACACCAGTTCTCGTAAGATCACTGAAGTTAAGCATTGTTGGGCGCGGTTAGTACTTGGATGGGTGACCGTTCAGGAATACTGCGTGCTGTTGGCCCGTCGTGGGTGTGGTGGACCCACATTGGTAGTTAATATCCACCTAGAAACACTACCCGAATCGTGGTGAGTCGTCCGTGCATGCTGATACAATATCATCCCTTTATTATTTTATTGAGAGATTGTTTTCATGATACAAACATTTGATACAATAATAGTATATAAAGTTGACACCGCAAGCGGAAACCCAAAATGTGCGTGTGTTAAAAACGGCCCTCGTAAAAAGGTATCGCCAATTCTCAGAAAAATGTGGGCTTCCGAATTATCTGGGAATATTAAGATCCAGGCGACCAATATGCTGGCTTTTCCTATATTGCTCTACACGCTTGGTGTAGTAAAATGGAACGTCGATGAGTTGAAGCAATTTGACCGAAGCACACGCAAGATGATGACAATCCATCGAAGTCATCATCCTAGATCCTCCGTACCTCGAATGTACCTCCCTCGAGATAAAGGGGGCTAGCTAAGCTTGGAATGTCTTCACTGAAGAACGGTTCTGGCTACAACGTGATCAGTTCTAAATAGCACAGATTCTCTTATGCTATTCGTCCATCAACATGAAGTCATCAATGCTGCGGCGTTTCTATAGCGTGCCGCAGAGGAGCCTGGTCTCCCATTTGATTCCAGCGATACTACGCATGGCCTGGCAGAGAACACCTATCGATGGTTCTCTCCAACATTTTTCTCAAGTCTGCTGGATTGAGATTGGAGACTGAGGGATTTCTTTTTGCCTGTCAAGACAGCGTTATAGACACCTCAGTTTACCGCGAGCGCATAATGAATGTACCTGTAGGCGATACCAACTGCCGAGCGTGCAAGCAAGATCCAGAAACACTTGGACATGTTGTCAGTGGATGCTCGAAGTATGCATGCTAAGGGTACATACAGAGACACAATGCGGCTCTAAAAGTGTCTTCGGCACTTCTATGGTGTTGATCTATGCCAGTCTTGCCATACGCCCAGGGGGAACTTGAGTCCGTTGTGGAGAATGATCAGTATAAGATCTTCTGGAATTTCTCATTCTCCACCACTGAACTTATCAATGCTACAAAGCCTGATATTTTCCTCCAAGATCTGAAGACGAAGATCATTTACATGATTGAATTCTCGGCACCAGCCGATGGTAATATCATGGCAAACGAGGAAGAAAAACGGGCGAAATATCAAGCACTTCTTTTCGATCTGAGCAGACTGTACCAAGGCTACAAAGTCCATCTTGTAGTCCTCATAATCGGTTGTCTGGGAGACATGAGAGCTTAATTTCTTAGGCAACTCAACAAAATCCCGGCAAAAGGCTGTTCTTCTGGAATCACTTCATCTAGTCCGTCAACACTGTTCCTCATAACATTCTACAAAGATTGCTAACTCTAAAAAAGTATCCAGAGGTGAAACTTTCATCTCCGACTGTGCCGTCTGCCGCGTAAGGTCATCCGCGGCTAGAGACCGGACTCCAGGGATCGTTGGGATAGGTTGCTTTAAGGATCCATGATCGTAGCTTCCGGAGCCTAAAACTTCGTATATAAAGTTGACATAAATGTATCAATTCTCGACCTAGTCTTTCATTCACGCTGGTGGCATGCTTTCTTTTATAGGTCTTATATTTTCGTTTCGAACAATTACAACATCGCTTTGAACATTTTCTTCATCGCATTCTATTTACTCATGCCCATTCAAATTAGCTTGATACCCGTTGATTAATTCTCTTTCATTACGGTTTTGTACAGACTCTCTTGGAACGTCTACTACAAACGGAATATCTTTATCGATGGTTATGTTCCTATTTTTGCGGTATGGAGCAGGGATTAAATGCCATCTGTTTCTACGTAAACTTTTTTCTGTTTGTATCTAATAAGAATGGTTCCATACACCCTTAAATCCGTGATCCATACCGAATCGTCTATTTTTATTGGAGATAAACTTTTACACCTATACATCTTGTTATAATTACTCGCTTGCTTTTCTTTACTTATTTTCTCTTTTCCAAGGACAACATCGTGACCGGGAAAAGTGCCTAATTTACTTTGTATAATGGGCAGTGTAGAACGTGTTCGCCTAGCGAACATTAATTCAGGAGGCGAATAACCATTTTCAAAGGGTGTAGTGCGGTATGCAAGTAATCCTAGATTCACGTCGCCTGATTTCTTAATTAGAGCTTTAGCCATTTTTACGGTTGCTTCAATACCTCCATTACTTTGAGGATATCTCGGTGAACTAGTAACATGCTTGAAGTCATACTCGCGTGCAAAAGATTTTAAATTTTGAACAAAATTACGGTCCATTGGCAGTGCGGACGATTTCGGGGAATTCCAAACCGTGCGAACATAGGCTTACATACCTCTATCACATCCGTTTCAGTTAAAGATCGTAGCATCTCAATCTCGATAAATCGCGAGTAGTAGTCGGTACTAATTAGACAATTTGTAATTTAATTTTGCAATTTCTCTACATTTCTCTACATTTGCTGATACCCAAGATAATTTATCTCTATCTGGACAACCTGTAAGGGAGAAATCTGTAAGCTTCTGACAAATAAAATCATGTTCTTGTCCCGTTCTTATCTTTCCCAATAGACTCTCTGTAGTAGAAAGTGAACTAACAACAAATCTTACTTATTCACGAGTTTCGATTTCAAGATCATCGCACTAGTCGGCTTGGCTTTATTTCGGATTTCTAGATAAAGAGTCTGCTAAGATAAGCTGTTTTCCGGGTACATATACTACGCTATAGATAAAACGCATTAGACGAATCCGGATTCTTCGCAAACTAGGGGTGAGATCATCTGCCCCGTTTCCTAAGCTAAGAGCCTCTTTTTCAATTTGGCTATAACGCTATTCTGTTTGCGTTAATGTGCGAGATCCGTAGAATACAATCCTTCTCTCAAAATTACTTTCTTGCATAAGCACACATCCAACCCCAGAGCATCGGACCATATAAATGAAATGCCGTCGTTTAGTAGGGAGTTTAAAGGTTCTAATAACTGTGACTTATTGGGAATATATTTTCCTGCAAAATTGACAATACCTAAAAACTGCCTTAAAGAGTCAACGTTATCTGGTTCTGGGAACTCAAGAATTGCGGAAACTCTTTCAGGGTTGATGTCAATGCCGTTCCCGGAAATAACGTGTCCCAAATACTCGTTCTGAGTACACTGAATATGCATTTACTCTTATTTAATGTTATACCCTCTTTAGTAAGCCTTTCACATACTAATCTTAAAGTTTCATCATGGTTTTCTACCGTAACCGCAAAAATTAAAACGTTATCAACATGGATTATTATATTTGGAATTTCATGTAAAAGGTCATTGAACATTTTGGAAAAATAGTCCGAAGCACAATTAATACCAAAAGGCAAGCGTGTCACTTTAAATCAACTAAATGGAGAATATTCTGCAATTTTAATCTTATTGTAGATTTGTATTGTAGATTTATTATTGTAGGTCATATTCAAATCTAAATAATCCAAAATACTCAATGGTTTGTCATCTGGACCTTGAATGGGCTTATCTGGATGTTTTAACTTTTTAAAACACTTTTCTTATACGCAATAAGAAGGTATACACGTGACGTCGACACTCGAATCTAGAAAAAATTCTAATTCTTTCTCGAACTGTTTCACATAAAATGTAGCGTAATATTTTTCAGAGCCTTTCTTTTTCGGACCGATCGAACCTAAAAAATATGACTCATAGGCTTTTGATTCGGAGTTACTGTCTGATCCCTTGTCAACGCACAAATTGTCCCTGTTCTACAAACGCGGTCCCAATGACCTACATTTTTGCACTTTCGACAAGTTGAACTTACGCTTGGCATCTCTTTCTGTCTTGATGCTGAGGGAGTCCGCACCTATAACATTTTCTGTTGCCAGATGTCGATCTTGAATTGTTCGCTGGTGTGCCCTTAGTCTCTTTCTTGTAGCGACGATCTTGGTTATTGTTACTCATTCGGTTGATTTGTGGTGCTTCTTCGGAATCCGAACGAATTATTTTTCCTTCTTTTGCTTGAGTCTCAGCTTGACGAGAAATAGTGACAGCTTGGTCGATTGTTAAGTCCGACATAAGCTGTAATCTATCCGACACTTTTCGATCAGATAAACTGATCACGATGCGATCTCGAATTAAACTGTCTTTTAAATTTTCAATCCACTACTTTAAGCCAATGTATATGAAGCCGTTATAAATGTGTCCACTGAGTCGCCCAGTTGTTGCGTGCGGACATTAAACTTGTAGCCTTCAAAAACGACAATTTTCATTGGAGCGAAATACTCGTCGAACTTTATTTTAACAGCAGCATAAACTGTACCGTCTGCTTGTTCTAAAACCATCCGTAAAAGGATTTCTTCTGTCTGTTCTCCCATAGCGTAGCACAGTAGATCCACTCTCTCTCTGATTCCGGCCTCGTATTTAAATTTGCCACTGACATATATCGTTCAAATCGCACAATCCATGATTTCCATTTTTCCGGTTTGAAAAAAATCAAAAGGATCAGGAGGCTGCAAATTTAGAGATGGCGCCGACGTTGCCATGTTGGAAATATCCGGAGAAATTAATAAAGGTGATGGTGTGACAGTTCGTGAATTTGATTCCGAATCACTCAAATCAGCTAAACTATCATCGACGTTTGTCTGAGAATTATTTGAATCACCCAAATCACTGTCGAAATTCAAGGACTTGGACATGAATTTTTTAAATATTTTATTTTATTTTTAAACTCTTCTTTTTTCTCGAATCATCACTTTATGCCGGTCGCCACATGTTCACTATTTCTATATGTACGAAAAACACGTATCACTATTCTCTCAGGCACATTTTAACGTTATTTCCTTCGCGCACACTTAGCACCATGTTTAATTAGTAACTTCTTATTAGGGTTAAATCACTGTATAAATAAACAAGAAGATATGTATTGGTAAGCATCAAGCGAGACGTGTACGTGCTATCACGGGCGACGCCATATTCCCCCGTCCCCACTATAGTACCTTAATATATAGTATAGTGAGTCGTCCGTGCATGCTGAAACAACAGAATGAAAAAATTTATCAACTTTATTTTAAAAATCGGCTCTCACAGATCTCTTAAGAATTTATTTAGCTTCAGTGAAAAAAACTCTAAAATAGGTTGAAATTATAAGCCGCAATATTATCTTTAACATTTTTTCATCCAATGCCCACACTGCGCAGCGCCAACCCAGGAAAAAGTTAATCTAAGCCCTAGGAAAGTGTCCCTATATAGGTGCTTTTATTATGCAAGTTTTAATAATTAAAAATTCGGAGCAGCCAATCAAATTGCATGTTTATGGTCGGAGTGAATCTAGTCTAATATAAAAGCGATATATTTTATTCATTAATTACATTTTTCTAAAGTGTGACGCCAAATTGGGGCAAAATTGGCGCTCAAGAACTATTTGGGCAAAATTGGGTAAAGTTCCACACGATCCGTCGAGTGGTAAACACAGGATTTGTCTCCTATTTCTCATGCGTTACCAAAATGTATAAGTTATGATGACGCTTGACCGACAGCTTTTCGTCTTTAACACGTTTCCACATTTTTTATGATAATTCGAATTTCCACTTACATGCTTTTTAATACAAGCCTGTTTGCATCTAATTTTCCTAAGTGGACAAGCAATTTTAACCGGTAGTGTATAATGTTACAAATATCCATCATAATTTGTAAAAGCAAATCGTTTTAATAAATATTTTGATATGTACATTTGAAAAAAGATAGTTCAATGTAAACATTGAAATGAAAGTTTTTTTAAATTGTAACCTTTCAAATGCAACATATGACCTTGACCTGTTCCGCCGCCTCTGCCTTTAATAATAGCGAGCTGATTTTTTACGTACACCTCTGCTGAATTCAAGTGTACGGCAAAAATGTCAGACAATCTGGTGCATCCAGTAACTTTTAAGGGGGTTGGGGAATCGTCGCGACACCGTTTTGCGTCAGTTAGTGTGTCACCTTGGAGCAGGTGTGGCTGGGTGCATTGTCGTGATGCAATTTCCAATTTCACACGTGCTCCAAGGTGACCGACTACGTGACGCAAAAGGGCGTCGCGACGGTGCCCAACCTCCTTACAGTCCCGACTCGGCCCCAGCAGACTTTTTTCTATTCCCAAAAGTGACATCCTCCCTCAAAGGACACCACCATTGGACCCTAACCCATGTGGAAATGTTGGACTTAGGCCAATTCTAACAACGGACGCAGTACTGCGCCTGTAATGGCTAGCTACAGCTGGCTGACCAGTACGGGCATAGTACTGGCTGAAACACAGGCATAGTACTGCGCCAGTGCTGGAAAACCAACACTGGCATACAAGCGCTGGCCCTATGCTGGTAGAACTCTGGCCTAATGCATGACGGCCAACCCGTTTCTTACGGAGTTACGCCAATCGTCGGTTCAATACTGGCACTTTACGGGCCCAGTAAAAAACGCTAACAGTGGCCAACCTTTATTTGCCAAAGTTGAGCCAAGCTTCGCCTGCATACTACTGGCGCAATACGGGCAATGCTCACTATGCAAGCAGCGGTCAACCCTTATTTTCCGCAGTTATGCCAAGCGTCGGTTCAATACTGGCAGATCTCTGGCGTAATGCATGACGTCCAACCCGTTTCTCACTGAGTTACGCCAATCTTCGGTTCAATACTGGCACTTTACGGGCCCAGTAAAAACGCTAACAATGGCCAACCTTTATTTGCCAAAGTTAAGACAAGGGTCGGCTGCATACTGGCGCAATACGGGCAATGGCATCCCGCTAGCAGCGGCCAACCCTTATCTCGCGCATTTATGCCAAGCGTCGGTTTAATACTGGCAGAACTCTGGCCTAATGCATGGCAGCCAACCCGTTTCTCACGGAGTTACGCCAATCGTCGGTTCAATACTTGCACTTTACGGGCCCAGTAAAAAACGCTGACAATGGCCACAGGTGGAATTTTCCGTACTCTGCCGGAGTTCACCACCGTCGCAACACCGGCCCAGTACTGGTCACCGCAGTACAGATAATCGGCCATTCGCCAATTACTGGCTAACGGCTGGCTCCACGATCGGCGCAGTACTATGCCGACAGTATAAATATTTAAAAAAAATTTGAAATACGTTTTAAAATATGGTTCATGTGTTCTAAAATGTCTAAATACGCCTTTGGGTCTGTGGCGTTCCAGCCATGCGCGCGCCTCGGCCCGCTGCCCAGTAGCCTGCGTTACTAATCGGCCGATTGTCATCCTCCTCAAAAAAATAAATTTTAATAACTCTTCAAGGAATAAAAGAAGAATAAATTAATTGGTATGACTGAATTTGTAGTGATTTATGAAATTTTTTAGCTTTTTCCCCGTCTTTCTATCACAAGCAGAAGCAGAGATGGGCGCTAAAACTTTAAACAATTGTGCAGGTCCATATATTCAAATTGTGCAATTTTCGCTCATTCCATCATTTTAGTACTAGCTCAAAGAATAAGTACGCCAATTTTCACACCTTTATGGCTTTTTAAGAAAGAGGTACATCAAATCAAAGTGAGCAAATTAATCAATCAACCTAATTTGTATAAATTTATACAATCTAATTATGATTTTAGATATACTTTTATTTATCAAGTAGGTAAGTACAGTTCCTTGCGGAAATTTTTTCTCTAATAGTAATTCGCTCAGGGAAAAATAACTATTTGTTGTAACGTGGTAAAATGACTTATAACAAAAGCTCTGTTATCTTGCAAATTATTAACTTTGGAGGAAAAGTGTTCATTGCAAAAATGTGTATTTCAGTTTGTACTTTCGGAATAGTGTTGCTTTTTTTCATTCATTAAATAATTTTCCGGTTATTGATAAAAGTATTTGTTGCCACTTATTTTACACGTTAATTGATTTTGTTCAATAAATATTCGTCGGAGCAAAAAAATGCCGAAACAACTATTATTTCTCATGAGCTTGTCTAACAAGAAGAGAAAAAAAATTTCAAAAATTTCAAATTTTAAATGTTTAATGTAACTTTTAAAAAAAAATAATTAATTGCGAATATCTCGAGATCGGCACATTTGCCAGAGTTCTGATACACGGTTTCGGAATCAGGAGATCATTTTACATAAGAATAAAAAAAAAATCGAATGGACCTCGTCGATCCGACGGAAATGGGGTTGGCGTCTGGACTAAGGGGAGCGGCCGTAACTCATCCGTCCTTTCCATTGTTACGGTGTGACACGATTGGAGCCGCTTGAACGAAATTGATAATTATTAAAATATGCAGAAATTGAATTTTTATATGCTGCATTACGTTCATTACATAATGACGAGACGATTAAAAAAAGATATAAAAAAATCGGTCAACCTGTTCAAATTCTGTTGGGAGTTTTGGTAATTTAGCATTTTATTTCAGATTACCTTCAATATTGAGAATATTGAATTTTTCTTCCAATTATATCGTTTTCCAATTTTATCAGCTAATGAAAATGTCATCGATCCGTGTTTTGCGCAATGTTAGAGATTGTAACAGTATTCATTGTCAGCGGGTGATTTACTTTGGTCTTTATCGAAAGACAAAAGCAGATTCGAGGAGATCAGATAATTGCACATCGGATTAATTAATTAATTACTCGATTAATGATTAATCAATTCATTATTATACAATTGAGTATTAATCAGTGTTTAATCAATTGATTCACCGAATAATTACTTAATCAAGTAATGGATCGATGATTAATAATTTAATTATCACGTGAATGAACGCTAATAATTAATTAATTAATTAATTGACAATTTCTGCATTCATAGGTGTATTCATTGAAGGCGTGTGATTTAGTTTGGTCTCTATCCAAAGACAAAAGCAGAGTCAAGAATGATTAATCAATTAATGGACTTTTCGATTCCGTAATTTATAGACGGGTACGCCGCCGCGCGACGCCGGCGGCCAAAATATAAATAATTTACAGGACATCGAATCTAATTGTTATAAAAAAATTATATCAACAAAATGTCAAAATATTGGAATTTTGCTTGCAAAGTATATTTGTGAGTTGAAATTGTTAGATTTTATCAACAGGATCATGTTTCATCATCAATTTGTTGAATGGTAAATTTTGTTAATTTTATAGACAAATTTTATAAACAAATGAACATTTCCGTCATTTATAGGCAGAAAGTAATCTTTTTTTTTCTAATCTTCTTCAAATTACACAAGTGGTGTTTAGTGACGAAGACTTGTCCATCGATATTATTTGTTTATAAAATTGGTTTATTTGTTGAATGGTATATTTTGTTAATTTTATACCCAAATTTTATAAACAAATGCACAGTTCCGTCATTTATAGGCAGAAAGTAATCTTTTTTTTTTTTAATCTTCTTCAAATTACACAAGTGGTGATGTTTAGTGACGAAGACTTGTCCATCGTTTATAAAATTGGTTTATTTGTTGAATTGTATATTTTGTTAATTTTATAGCCAAATTTTATAAGCAAATGCACAGTTTCGTCATTTATAGGCAGAAAGTAATCTTTTTTTCAAGTGGTGATGTTTAGTGACATGACTTGTCCATCGATATTATTTGTTTATAAAATTGGTTTATAACAAAAAAACAATAATATCGTATGACACTACTTTGCCACTAAATATCACCACTTATGTAATTTGAAGACGAGTAGAAAGAAAAACGATCACTTTCTATCTATAAATGGTCAAACTATAAATAAATATAAATATATAAATAAATATCGATTGACAATTCTTCGTCGATAAACATCACCACTTGTGTAACTTTCAAGACGATTAGAAAAGAAACTATTACTTTCTGTCTAGAAATGACCAAACAATGCATTTGTTTATAAAATTTGTTTATACAATAAACAAATAATATCGAATGACCAATCTGAATCACTAAAATTTCGAACAAAAAAGATGTTAATCTTAAATAAAAAATATTTTAAGTTTTCTAACCAAATAGTTGCATTTTGAACCAAAAAAGATTAAATTTCAAGCAAGAAGATTCATTTTCTACGAAAAAGACGAATTTTTAGAAACTTTCAACGAAAAAAGTAAAATAATTTTCAATTTTAATTTAAAATTAAAAAAAAATACTTCAAGTTTGATCTACTTTATTATTATCTTAAATATGAAAAAATATGAATATTCAACAAAAAATTGAAATTACATTTTCAGTGTACAAAATTAATTTTGAACCAAAAAAAAAAACGAGTTTAAAACAAAATGATTTTTCAACAAAATAATGCAAGATATCTTCTTATGAAAGTACAAAGTACCTATCAGACCTGGATATCAATCCGAGCTACACTTCATCCAAATTTCATGATGATAGCTCCTTTCCTTTTCGAGATATGGTGAAGAGAAAAAAGTTACACACACACACAAGGACATTTTTTTAAAACTTTATTTTCGAGCTCCTGGGCTCGAATTATATCAAAATATGTCAAATCACCCGCTGACAATGAATACTGTTACAATCTCTAAAATTGCGCAAAACACGGATCGATGAAATTTTCATTAGCTGATAAAATTTGAAAATGATATAATTGGAAGAAAAATGGAAAAAAAGGATTAGGAAAATCGGTCAATATTCTCAATATTAAAGGAAATCTGAAATAAAATGCTGAATTACCAAAACTCCCAACAGAATTTGAACGGGTTGACCGATTTTTTTCTATATTTTTTTAATCGTCTCGTCATTATGTAATGAACGTAATGCAGCATATAAAAATTCAATTTCTGCATATTTGAATAATTATCAATTTCGTTCAAGCGGCTTCAATCGTGTCACACCGTAACAATGTTAACGTATTTGTTGAGAGAGCCAGCGTCCCAGCAAACATGGTTATATAATAGTTATGTAACTGTTAAATTACATATTGTAACATTTCACATAACTGTTGAGTTACAAGTGACTCACCTGTGAACCAAAATGTCACACTCTGATCTGTAACTATGTGACATAAGTTTTGTAACACGAATGTAACCATGTTATAATAGTGTTATGTTATATATGGTTTGTACCATTTACAGAACGGTGATTTAATGATAAATGTGCAAAAAATAGTTTTATATATTATCACCGAGATTATCAATGCACTTAATTTATTTTTTAAATTACACAATTGCACGCACGGTCACTTACAAATATAATCGCACGCTCAAACGCTTTTAAAAGTCGAAAACGCTGGGGATTTGAACCCTACCTGAAAAACCTAAACCTAAGCCTATAAACCTAATGTATCGCACGCTCTAGCGAACTGAGCTAATGAATCGCTTGGATCTTGTTGACAAAATCTCAGCCAAGCTTTTTCGCTGAAAAGCTAGGGCTATATAGGAGGAATATATACATTTTTTTCTTCCGCTTTATACATTTTATGAATAGGTGTATTTAAAAACGTTTGATTTAAGTGTTTAATTTTATTGCTGAATCAACAATATCAACAATATATTTGATCAACAATAAAAGTTATTTCTGGGAATGATAATCACTTTTTCACTGTTTTATATTAACAAGATTTTATAAGTTAAGTGCATGTGATGTTCAAAATTCATGGAATTTATCAAAACTTAAAACTTTTATCTCTCTAAAGATGATTAACGTTTTAGATTGTAAGAGTTTTATATATGAAACTTTCCGCTTTAAGAGTGCTGTATTCAAGCTCTATTCTCAAAATTCTCATAAGATTACGTTGTAAATTTAGAATTATGTCGTAAGTGTAATGTAAAAATGTTAAATATGATGTTAGAACTTGCATCTAACACCCTTATAAAAACTGATGAGAATGTATTTAAAAGTTGAAGGGAGATAAAGATTTTGTTTTCAAGATACGCCAAATCAGTTCTTATATCAAGTTGAAATATATAGTAAAAATTTATTTATTCGTTCTTCTCTTCGTAAAATAAATATGTACTCAGATGATATAATAAGTGAATATTTTTATTCCATTTAATTTTAAGAATATAAAAGTTTGTGTTATAAGTTATAATGTTATAACAGTTTTGAAAGTTGAAGATTATTATTAATAATTTTTAAAATATTTCAAAAAGATATACTTATATTCGATAATAATTCTAGAAACAATGTCGATAATATGTCATTCATTTCCGAGACAAATTTTTCAGACCATTTTAGAAATGTTACGTAACAAAATAGCAGAATTCATTTAGATCATACGTGTAACCAACTTAAAGTGCAAATGATACACGTTTGTTCCATAACAGTCATGTCATATTGTTACATAGTTGTAACTAATGTGACTGAATGATTTTACTATTGTAACTTTGAAAAATTTAAAATAACATTTTCAACCCTGAATAATGCTAAATTTTCTATTTTTATAGCTAATAGTCCATTTATTCTTATAGATGGAAGATTATTAAAAAATTGCAATGCGAGGTACGGATCCTTCGAAGGTATGCAAGCTGAACTTCAGGCATATGTAAATGCTCATGTTGAATCTAGTTTTGAATATTTGCTAATGTCCACACATTTTGCAAATTACGAAACTAACCGAGAAGGTTTTAAAGGATTATATCGCAAATTATCGGATAGCGCATGGGGAAAAGCAATTGATATAATCAAATTCATCACAAAGCGGGGAGGCAGAATGAATTTTAATCAGCTACCACATTTCAAAAAAAATGTAAGTATAATTTCTGATGTATTTTTACACAAGCATTCAAATTCCCAAGTTTTACATGTGCATGCAAACCTTAAACACGTTCAAAAGTTATTAAGGGAAACGCAACATAAACGATTTGAAAATGAAGGGCAGCAGCACTGTAACACGGATTTTAAACACATTTTGTGGGTTGAAAGGGATTAATGTAAAATAAAAACGATCAACTCCCGTGCCAAGACGTTATTGCGGGAGAAAAACCGTTTGAAACAGCCCACGCCGAAAGATTACCTACTGAAATGTAGAACGGTTGATCCAACAGCGATAGCGCAGTCAGCATCCTCGAACTTTTTACGAAATTTTTTGCCCTCCTTTTTTCCAAATATTTTTAACGTGAATATGCGTAAGTAGGATATTTATTATGTATAAATGTGTATGTATGTATATATATATGGAACGTTCTTTCTCAACCTTGTGGCCTTTTCGAAAATTTCAATATGGTGGCACAAAATGGCGGCCGAAAACGAGATAAAAATTGAGTTTTCGGATCAAAAAGCTTTGATAAAAGAAATATTGACGACCAATTCGATTGGTTTTGAGCTTAAATTGCTGGTCATTGACAGCCCTAAAAATTTGGTAAGGTAAGTTGGCGAAATTCAACCTGTTTACGAAGGGTCTTGGGGTCGCTGGTCACGAACCTGAAGTAGGATTTGCAAAATTCAACATGGAGAATTCAGAATAGTGGACGAGATTTTGGAAAATCAACCGATTGTCGCTTGTAGTAATTTGTTGCTTGTGGAAAGTTGACAAAAGCTCTCTGCGTTTTACAGGGTTGAGACTGTCTTCAAGTAATAAACCCCGCATTACTTTTTTTTCGTTTTTTTTTTTTCAATTTTTTTTCAATCTTTTTTTTACTTTTTTTTAATCCTTCTTTTCTTTGCTTTTTTCATAAATTATCTTTTGACTTATTTTAATATGATTTTACTTCATTTAGGAGAATTCAGTTGTTGATAGAATTTCGGATGCATCAGAGTATCTAAATGTAGTAAGAGTTTTGTTGGAGGAGACCTTAAAAGCATGAGATTTGGAAATGTTTGTTACTGGTGGTGCACTGGAAAATCTTTCCGACAATTTCCTAGATGTTCTATCATAGTCCTGTTTAGTGTAGGAAAAGCCTTGCCCTTTTTTGAACGAGGAGTTGCTAAAACACCACATTGATGACTTAAATCTCTTGCCTTCTTAGCAATCCTTAGAGAAACATTAAACTCTTCAGCAATATCTCATAATGACCTACAGTCAGGCAATATTGTCGGAATGGATACTCTTAATAGATCGTTTTTTGGAAGGGAAAAACAATTTTTTCAGTCCATCCATCAACTGTTCCAATTTAGCTTCTCTTGATAAACAGATTTTCTTTTTTGGCTGAGGTCCTTCATCTTCTTGAGGCTCCAAGGTTCCTTCATCTATCGAAACATTCGATGAACTTGCGGAATCCATATAGCCATCCAGTCTACAATTTGTACAAATTAAAGATTTTTCAGGAATATTAGGATACCTAGATAAGAATGAAGATGAAACCCGGCGCAGCTTTTTTTTGATTTGGTGCATACGCGACAAACAAATGACGATTGCGAATAGGTGATTGTGTGCGAGTGTGAATCTTGCAACATAAGCCGCAGGCGAATGATGCAATCACACGAGTTAGCAATCACCTATGCGCCGTGTAGCACACGCTGTTTTTTGCAACACGCTTGTTTATGCCAGTGTCTAAAGTACCTCATTTCGAAAGTGCGCATGCGCAGCTTTTTCACCAGTGCCTAAAGTAAGCCATCTTAAAACTGCACTTCAAAACACACTCTAGTGAGAACCATGAGATTGTAGTAGTAAGCTGCCTACACTAGCTTATAACTACAATCTCATGATCCTCACACATAGAGTCTGTCCATTTTCTCATTTTTTTGTTCCGTTCCACGAACCAAATCGCTAAAATTATGTGTACCATCGTCAAGTCGTGAGTCTTGAGATATAAGAAGACCTCTGAGATTCTTCTATGTCAGAGTTGTGCTCGAGTCAACGAACACCCTTAATCATATTTTATTTCTACCTTGTCTTGGTATCAGTCACCTAATTAACAAAATTTTCTTCCTTTCACTTTAGGCGAAAGATTCCCGAGTTCTGGAGTTGAATGAACTTAACAGCCTAGCAAAGGCTTTGGATACTGAAAAACAATTGGCGGAAGAGGCCCTACGACTTCACGCACAAACGCAAAACCATCCGAAGCAGGACGCTTCAGTAGCACATTATTTGGAGGAAGAATTCATGGAGCCACAGGCGGAAACTATTCGCAAATTGGCAGGACATACAAATGACCTTAAAAACCTTCTAGCAGACAGAGATTCATCTCTCTCTGTATTTTTGTTTGATGAATATCTTAAAAAACAACTTTAAATCACTTATTTTTTCCTTCTAAGATTTTCTGTGAATAGTATTTTCTTATAGAGGTTACTGCATGTTATCACGTTATTCAACGTTATCCCAATATGAAATTAATATAAGAGATTCAGGTATTATTTTCATTAATCGACATAAAAAGGAATTCAAGTGATCTTTTCGTAATAAACTCTGTGCGAATTATTTAATTACTCTGGAGAGAATCACATTTACTATGAAATGGGAACATTAATAAAATACGTTTAATACAAATAGGTGTATTTTATATCTCAAATAGCTCTTAGATAATCCAAGTAAGGTCCGCCGAAAGGGCTGTTTTGTCGGTTTTCCTTGCACAGGTGGCTGAGAATTGTTGCATTAGCTAGACCGAGAAAAATCAGTTACGATTTTCGTACGGCAGCGCCCCGGAAAAAAACGTATAGGCGCGGGCGTGTTACGTATCAGAATTTGATGTTAAAATGATTGAGATCATTTTACCATAGTAGTGTGTGCAAACATAATCGTTTTTAATGTCTGATTCGTTGTAGGAACCCAACAGTCCACTAGGGTGAAGCCATAGCGGTTTTTATTTATGTGAGATTTCCATCTACATCTACATCTACCGGAACTGGTTGAGAGCCTGTTACGGGCAAAATTCAAAATTAAGCAAATCGAATTAGTGGTGGTAAATCGACATGAACACACAGGGATGCAAGAGAGTAAACGAGAGAGAGAGATGTTATGATAGTGAAATAAGGTTGATGTGATCTTCCTTTTGTGTAAAATAATTCTGGCCCTACCCTCGTTACTATTCTCGCGAAGTGTTGTCGAACTCCGAATTTCGCGTCCTTCTTAACCGTTGCCGTGTGCACTAAGCTTTCTTTCGAATTTATTTGTCATTCAATTGCCGAAAAATTAATTTAACGTTCCCAAACTTTTCTGACTGATAGCTGAAAGGCCCGGTGCCTAGCCGGACTTATGTAGCGGCTGCGAAACGCGGACCGAGCTAGATCAAACCTAATACCAAGCTCCGAACTTCTTTTTGACTGTTGGCGAGACAGGGCTATGATCAGCCTCGTCGCCTAATTGAATGTAGAATTTTGTGGGGTTGTTTTTTGAAACTGCAATTTCGACTTTGCCTAGCGACTGTGGGAATGAAGACCGGGCGTGGTGTACGTGACTACAAAATGCTGATTGAAAAATGTTCAAGACTAACAAATTTTGCCTTACTCCTATGATGTATGATTCCACTTTTCAGGGCAACTAAGAAAAATACGTGATACATTTTTCAGGAACTTTACACCCCCCCCCCCCAAAAAAAAACCCGTCAGATGCTTCTTCTATTGCACCTAAAGGGCCCATACTACTATCTCGGCAAGTATGACCATAGCTCTGGAGTGACGAAGCGGATTTTTTTTATTTTGCAAAATAACAAAATGGCGGCAGTTTAAACAAAATATTTACAAAAATCGTGTTTTTTTGCTCTTTTTTTGTTAATTTAACTATGATAAAATTAAAAATTTTGAAAACCGCTTCGTCACTCTGTAGATATTTATGCTTAGAATAAACGTAGAAAATTTGAAAGTAATCGTACGAAAACTTTTTGAGAAATCGTGCGCGCAGGGCGCAAAAACGTTGTAGAGACTAGAGTAGAGAGAGAGCAGAGAGTAGAAAGTATTCTACTCTCTGTAGAATACTTAGTAAAAAGGTATTCTAGTAGTAACTAGAATACCCTACTCTACTCTCTATTCTACTCTCTACTCTTCTTTTTACTACACTCACTACTCTACTCTACCCTCTACTCTACCACTACTCTAGTAGAGAAAAAGGAAAGTAGAGTAGAGAGTAGAGAGTAGAGAGTAGAGTGGAGAGTAGAAAGTACAGTAGAGAAGAGTGTACAGAGTAGATAGTAGAGAGTCGAGAGTAGAGACTACTCTTCTCTCTACTCTTCTCTTCTACTCTTCTCTTTACTCTCTACCCTCTACTCTACTCTCTACTCTACCCTCTACTCTACTTTCTCTGTTCTACTTTCTACTCTCTACTCTACTTTCAGGTCTACTCCCCCTACTCTCTTCTCTACTCACTACTCTAATCTGCTCTACACTCTACTTTCTACTCTACTCACTTCTCTACTCTACTTTCAACTCTCTACTCTACTCTCTGTTCTACTCTCTACTCTCTACTCTCTACTCTCTACTCCCTACTCTCTAC
>CAKNYM010024217.1:0-25219 GCA_932195095.1 Andricus curvator
AATAACACGAGAATTCCAGATCAATCTAAAATATCTATACCTAACACATATATACCTATCTACCTCATACCTATATACCTACCTACTCTGTACCTATGTACCCATATACACACTACCATTTTCCAACCGAGCAGTCACGCCTACGCCGAAAGGGAAATGGCTTAATGGTAGAATAATAATAATTTAAAATATAGACTAGACAGAAAAATTACAGAAAACTAGATTGTTAACTTTTTTCAATGACAAGAATGTGGTCTACAAAAGTTAAAATTTCAAAAAAGGGAAGCACACATTAAAAAATTTAATTTACTGAATGATAGATTTTTAGAGGAAAAAAATAGGTACAGAGACATAAGAGTTAACAAATGGTTTAAAAATTTATCTAATGTTACAATTCCTGATGAAACAGCTGAAACCTTAGTATTGGGTACTAAATTTGGGATTTCTTATAACTCTAAAAACATCCCTACTAATGATATCATTACCAATATAGAAAATTGTAATTAATTGTCCACAGAAGAAAAATGTAATGATATTATTTCTAGATGGGGGAAAGAAAAAGATACATAAATTAAAATTGAGCTTATAAATTAAAAATACATGGTTTTGTAACAGCAAAAGCATATGCCCTCCCCAAAGTTCACAAGCCAGAATTAAAATAGAGATTAATTGTCTCTACTATTGGTTCTCCAACTTACAATTTAGCAAAATTCTTATCTAATCTCTTAAAGCCAGTATCTGGAAAAACTGATTCATTTATGAGATAGTTGGATCTTTAAAGAAAAAATTAATAATTGTAATGTTCCTAACACACATTCACTTGTTTCACTAGATATTATATCTATGTTTGATAACATTCCGTTGGATTGAGTTTTGGACGTTATAGAAGAAAAATTACAAGTACATGAAAATTTAACTAAAATATCAAACTCCGAGATTTTAATAGCTGTCAAAACGGTTTTTAATAATACTGTATTTTCATTTAATCAATAATTTTATAAACAAATTTCTGGTTGTCCGATGGTTTCACCTTTATCACCTATTGCATCTAATCTTGTTTTAGAAGATTTTGAAAATAGAGCCTTATCTAAATTAAGCTTCCAACCACTTTTCTTTAAGCGTTACGTGGATGATATTTTCACTATTGTTCCTAGAGCTAAAATCCCAGAACTAATTAACACATTCAATAGTATAGAAGAATCTCTACAGTTTACTTTGGAAATAGAAAACAATAATACTCTAAATTTTTTAGATCTGTCTATCACAAAAACTAAAAATGGAAATTTAATTACTAATTGGTTTAAAAAACCGTCATGGTCAGGCCAATATTTGAATTACCATTCTCACCATCAATTTAGTCAGAAAATTGGATTAATAAAAGGTTTAATTGACAGATGTATTAAACTAAGTGACATCAATTTTAGAAAAGAAAACTTAGACCAATTGGAAATTACTTTGCAACAAAATAACATACAATAGCTCAATTAAAAATATAAAAAAAGAACAAATGGCTTGAAAATTATAGACAAACTGATTTACGGGTTTCATTGCCTTATGTACAAGGTTTATCAGAAAGATTAAAGAACGCGTTAAAAAAGTTTTCTATTAATGTATATTTTAGAAATGATCACATATTAAACAAATGTTTCACTAATATAAAAGACTCTGAAAAAATTGATAATATCTCTAATGTTGTTTATCTAATAAAATGTACAGGATGCAATTAAGTTTATATAGGTGAAACTAGTCGTCGGTTAAAAAATAGAATATCCGAACATAAAAGGGATTGTAGAATAGGCAACTTAAATACGGGCCTCTCACAACATTCTTGGAATTTTGATCATTATTTTGATTTCGATTTTAAACATATCAAAATTCTTGCTAAAGAAAAAAACTCTTATAAAAGAAAAATTCTGGAATCAATTTTCATAAATAAATATATAAAAGTATCTATTGATTTAAAAACTCAAATTCTTAACGTGAATCAATATTATAATAGCATCATCAATTAAATTGAATTCCCATCATATTTAGCGCGCTTTTCATTTGGAATTGATTTTGTCTATCTATCACCACAACTTTCTTTGGCCTTATAATCATTTATTTGTTGTTTACGTCACATCACTTTGTTAGCTGTTCTTACAGCATTTATAACTAAAAAATGTGAACTTTTTTGAACATATTGGGAAACTTCTTTTGATCTCCATAGTTTCCCAATACTTGTTTTACAATTACATAATGAACCGACTTAATGCGAAATTTTAAATGTTGTCGTTCGCTTAATTTATTTTTTGTATGTATTTTTTATTATTTTTAATTATTTATACTTTTATAACTTTTATACTTTATACTTTCGCCAACGGCGATACCACTCTGGAAACACCAGTTCTCGTAAGATCACTGAAGTTAAGCATTGTTGGGCGCGGTTAGTACTTGGATGGGTGACCATCCAGGAATACTGCGTTGCTGTTGGCCCGTCGTGGGTGTGGTGGGCCCACATTGGTAGTAAATATCCACCTAGAAACACTACCCGAATCGGGTAGTGAGGCAATTAACTTTCGAGTTCAAACTGCTAATCAATTTTTTTTTTTTTTTTATAACAGATGTTTGTTTCTGATGAGGCCCACAGATGAGGCAGAAACGTCACAATAAAAAGGAATTTTGACTCGATTTCTTTTTTATTTTATTTTTTCTAAATTGATCGTAAGACCGAAATAAAAGTATGAAAGCCAAGGCTATTTGCAGGAAATCCCCGAAACTGGACTAAAACTATGAGTTCGGTGTACATACGTTTTTATCTGACTTCGGATTAGCAAAAATATTATTTTTAGTTTAGATATTTTTAAATTGAATCAATGGTACACCGGCTGCAGAGAATAGTCACTTTTAAATTAGTTAATTTTTTCAAGTTGAAAATTTTGAATAAAAATGAAATTTGAAATTATTTCTGGAATAAAAAACATATTTCATTTCAAACTTGAAACAATCAAATTAAATTATTAAACTGTTGAGGAGGCTTACAACATTTGGGTACTTATATAAATAAAAGTGTTTTGATGACAAGTATAAAATTGGAATCTATTCATCATTCAGTAAGAGAATTACTTGAGGTTCTCAAGGTGTAATAAGATTAAAAGTACATGTCTCTAAAAAGAGTCCTTTTTTCTGTCAGGCTATATATTTTCTTATATAATAAATCATCTGATCTACATTATTCAGAAAATTCGAGGGAATCTTGTCATATCCTTTAAAATCCCTCTAAATATTACAAAATCATCCTTCAAAATGTGATAAAGTCCTGTAAAATTTAATTAAAGTTTTCCAAATCTCTCAAAAACTTTTCAGCATAAGAAATATTTTTAAGCGTGTGAAATCGCGAGAAATCATATAAAATCTTTGGAAAATGCTTGAAATACCTTAAAATAATTATGATATTCTGTAATCGTCGAAACCCTATCAAATTTGTTAACATTTCTTACAAAAGGTTCAAAAACTACTTCGCACTACCAGGGAATGAAAAATTTCATTGTAAATTTATCTTTTTAGTTGAAAATGCAACTATTAAATTTTTCATTAGAAATTCATCTTTTTTGTTTGAAAATTCAATTAACTGGTTGAAAATTACACTACTTTGCTAAAACTTAATTTGCACCTGATGAACGTCGCGCTTCGCGCTCGATTAGGTACTCATCTCGCGCTTCGCGTTCGATGATATGTTTATCTCGCGCTTCGCGCTACGCGCTCGGAAACATTTGCCTGACGCTTCAAACTCGGTTCCTCTGGGTTTTCGCACTTCGTGTGCTCGCTACTACGCGCTTCGCGGGCTAATACTCTCTTAGTAAGCTTCATCGTTATGACCTGCTTTTGCTTTAATTATTTACGTTTTACATAAAAAGAAGAGCTAATTTACTTAAGGTTCTATCGACCTTAAGGAACACATTCTCATCAAGACACTCGCGTTTCGCGCTTGATGTTTGGTTTGAAAAGCATGTAAACCTCGCGCTCCACGCTCGTTTCTGTAAATAAGCAAAGTTTTGATGAGAATGTGCCCACTTATCGGGCTGATTTTTTCACTGTTAATGTCCTTTTTACGAATAATACAAAAACTACAGATCCTATCAAAAAGTGACTCATAACAAATTTGTAGATCTTTTTTAAGCGCACAAATTTTGTTCAATTATCATTTGCCGTATCTGGCATAGTTTAACCGTAAAATTGAATTTTTTTATTTTTCATTATTTTTTGTCCAATTAAAATGTGAATTTTCGATTTTTCCAGGAAATTCAAAAAGTCGTTATGATAATCTTGTGAGGCGTGTAAAAAGAAACATTTTGCTACTCGTGACTTTTTTTCGTATCGTGCGTTGTTTGGCTGAAAATGTTAATTCTCGTTTCTTCTTTTGGATTTTGAAAATTCTATAACTATGACAATTTTCCTGTTATCCAAAAAAGTCACAAGGATAAATTATTCGAATTTCTATGTGATATAAAGAGCCGTGAGTAGAAATTTCAAATTTAAAAAAAAATCGTTACAAAATTTTTAAAATGCTCTAACTTTTCGAAATTTGGTCCAAAATAGCTGGCTGACGAACTCGTCCTTTCTTTTTACACTCTTATGAGGTTTGCCAAGGGGCAATCCAATCGGATAATTTCTTCAAATGTTATCGAGTTTACAGGCTACAACGACAACGACAACACCAGACAGACGGAATCCGCGAAAGTCATTTTTCGGATAAAACCAATACCTTCTCAGGATCAGAATGTAAAAAATTAGGTGTTCATCACAAGGCAGAGAAGAATCGAGTCTTTCGTAAACTTTCGTAAATTATTTTTCCAGAAGTTTTCAGTTTTTTGCTTATAAAATTAATAAAAATATCGAATGACACCTTTTTATGATCCACTACACATTTATTGATAAAAGCGAAACATTTTTTGTCAAAATATTACCTTGAAATCGAATACTCGATAATGATAATATAATTTTATTTGATATTATAACATTATTATATAAAATAATATTACTTATGAATCATTTTTACCTTGTACACACTCCTGCGCATTGAATCCAAAAGATAACATAAGTCGAAAAGTTGTTTACCAAATGATAGATGAAAAAAAAAGAATCAACATTTGTTCATTACTTGCATTGATGTAAAATTTTTAACAATAAAAATTCAAAAATCGCTTCCACATATCAGTTGTGAATTCAATAACAAAATTTTTCGATCAAAACAGAAATTAAAATCAATTAAAAATTGCGTCCTGAAAGTTATCGTTAATTATGTTATTTAATTTCGCCCCACTGTGTGCGTCATTTCGCGTGGATTATGAGGCTACAGACTGCACTAAAGAATTAATATCCCTATAAAGTATACACTATAGCTAAAAAATGATGAACATTCTGTTGGCAGTTGAAAATTCTTTCGATATTTTGAATATTCGAAGAAAAAAATTTGAATGGCCTTGTGAGGATTAGCAAAAGATAAAACAAAAGAAGCCTTGATAACCATAATACATTTGCATCTAAATCTTTTATTTAATTTTGATCCGACTACGGATTACAAAGAATATTATATTTTAGTTTATCTTTTTCCTATTAAATTAATGATACACATACTGTAGAGTATCTTCATTGGAAGCGACTTCTTTAAACCAACGTGGAGAGATTGGATACTGTTTGCCTACACGACATTCCATCAATTCAATTGCAGTCATTACGTCAACTGCACGGCTTATCATGTTTATTTTTACTCTCGAACTATACGTATCTGCCTTATATATTCCAAGAAGAAGCCCAGTATACTCCAGTATTGCAAAAACGTCTCCATTGGATGTTGATAAAACAATATGTTCTCGGGTTGGCACGGGAACATATTTATTCATTTCTGCTCGCAATTTAATTGGTAAACCGGCAGGAATAACATATCTTCGAAATTCGAATTCCCGGTTCTGATTTGTCTGGGGAATAAGCCGAATAAATCCAAGTTTTGCAAGTGTATATCCAAGTACTTCATGAGGAAAAGGTCTGACCGGAGAAGACCTAGAATGTCTGGCGGAAGAAGAAGAATTTGGATCACGTTCGACATTGGGATTCCGTCCAGACTGTAGTGAATCGTAATTTGCAGAAGTTTTGATAAAACTTCTTGGTAAGATTGGATTCCTTTTTCCTACTGGACAATCTCTTTGTTCATCTGTAGTCAAATTATCAACTGCGCCGCTTATCATATTTATTTTTATTCGCGACTTATTTTTATCTGCCCTATAGATTCCCCGAAGAGTCCCAATAACATCCAATATTGCACAAATGTCATCATTGGATGTTGATAATACAATATATTCTTGGGTTGGCACGGGCACATATCTATTGTTTTCTACTCGAAATCTAATTGGCATACCGGCAGGAATAACGTATCTTCGAAATTCAAATTGCTGGTTAGGATTTGTGCGAGGGATAAGCCGAACATATCCAATTTCTTCTATTGTACATCCAAGTACTCGAGCTAAAGGAAGCCTGCCCAGAGGAGAAATGGCTGTGGCACGAAGTGGAGTCTCCTGAGGAGATGTCCGGTCAGGTGAATGTTGTCTGGCAGAAGAAGAAGAACTAGGATTACGTTCGACATTGGGATTCCGTTCACACTGTAGTGAATCGTAATTTGCCGAAGCTTTAATAAAACTTCTTGAGAAGATTGCTTGACTTTTGCCTACTGGACAATCGCTTCTTTCATCTGGAGTCAAATCATCAACTGCGCCGCTTATCATATTTATTTTTATTCGCGACCTAGACCTACCTTCCCTATAAAGTCCACGAAGAGTACCACTATGATCCAATATTGCAAAAATGTCATCATTGGATGCTGATAGTACAATATATTCTTGGGTTGGCACGTACACATATCTACCCTGTTCTACTCGAAATCTAATTGGCATACTGGAAGAAATAACGTATCTTCGAAATTCAAATTTCTGGTTTTGATTCGTGCGAGGAATAAGCCGAATATATCCAAGTTCTTCTATTGTACATCCAAGTACTCGATCTGAGGGAGGCCTGCCCAGAGGAGAAATGGATCTGTCACGAAGTGGAGGCTCCTGAGGAGATGTCCGGTCAGGTGAATGTTGTCTGGCAGAAGAAGAAGATCCAGGATTACGTTCGCCACTAGGATTCCTGCTAGCCGGAAACCTGGAGCTGCGACGAAAAGGAGCCTCCTCCGGAGAATTCCGGTCTGGAGAATGTTGTTGTCGAGCAGCAGAAGAAGAAGAAGGGCCAGGATTACGTTTGCTATTAGTTCTCTCGTCGGGCTGTGAACTGCATTCTGCAAGAAGAAATAGAAGATTCTTTTTTTTCTTCAGAACATTTATGTCTAATATCTTTAATTGAAACTTGTTCGAATCCACCCAAAAATAAATCCATTTTTTTTGTTTTGAAAAAAAATGATATTTAGGGGTGGCGCAAGCTCCATCAAGTTTAACATGTATTTCCCATTAGGGATCGTCCATATGTAACGTAAGACGTTTTTCTTTTCTTTATATCGTTGTGTCCTTTTCAACTTCACATCAATTTTATTCTCGTCTTTATTTAAACAAAAGAAAAACGCCTTACGTAATTTATGGACGATCCCATAAGAAAAAAATACGTTTTTGTGAATCTTATTCAGAATCCTCAATATTAGTGAAAAACTAGGTTTTGCGATTTTTTGGCGCTAATTATGATTTTTTTGCCGTTTCTTTAATGCGAATTGTTTCTAATACATGAAATATGATTTTATACTGGAAATTAGATATTTTAATGAATTGTTTAAACAATTTATTATTGTTTTTAGCAATTTTCTCATAGAATGTAGTTAGAAAGACGCGGTTTTTTCACAAATTTTCCATTTGTAGTCCAATTTTCAATTAGAGGGAAGTGAAAGTTCATCAATGTTAACAATAGTGATTTTTTAAACAATTTATTATAATTATTCATAATATTATATTTGAATAATGTTGAAAAGATACGGTTTTTTTTTTAAATTTCTGTTTTTTGTCCACTTTTCATTCGGAGTGAAGTAATAATGAATTCAATTCAACAAAATAATTGTTTAAACAATTTATTATAATTATTAATAATATTATATTTGAATAATGCTGAAAAGATACCGTTTTTTTTTAAATTTCTGTTTTTTGTCCACTTTTCATTCGGAGTGAAGTAAAAATGAATTCAACTTAACAAAATAATTGTTTAAACAATTTGTTATACTTCTTAATAATATTATAATTGAATAATGCTAGAAAGATGCGTTTTTTTTAAATTTCTGGCTTTTTGCTTAATTTTCATTTGGAGTGAAGTAATAATGAATTCAAGTTAACAAAATAATTCTTTAAATAATTTATTATCATTGTTGGTAATATTCTCTTTGCATAATCGGTGAAATTTTGCTGTTTTTTCTGAAATTTTCAACGGTTTGTTTATTTTTTATTAGGCGTGACTTGATAATTAATTAGATTTAGCAAAAATAATTGTTTAAACAAATTATTATTACTTATGACTATCTTCATCTATATCGATTGCGCCTGTTAGTTGCGGTTTTTGGCAATTTTACCTTTCTGTCCTTTTTTCACTTAGTGAGGTAATAATTCATTAAAGTTAACAGAAAAGTTATTTAAACAATTTAATACTGTTTATAATACTGATTAACTATCTTTTTCTCAGATGAATGCTAGAAAGTGGCGGTTTTTTCAAAAATCTTTCACTTTGCATCGCCTTTTTATTTATGAAAAACTAATAAGTCAACCACAACAAAAATTATTTTTCGAAAGGTATTGCTGTTTTAAGTGAATTATATTTGCTCTTTTCCAAATGCTTAAACAAATTAATTTAATGAAAAAAAAACTATTTTACACAAGAGGAAAAAACAAAGAATAGAATACTTAGGAATAGGGGAAAGGACTATGTCTTTAAATGACTTGTAAAAGAAAAACTTGAAATTGCTAATCTCTAATGTTTATATATTAATTGTTAGTAATTAAGCAGGCGAAGCAAAGTGAAAGATTTTAGAAAAAACCGCCACTTTCTAGCACTTATCTAAGAAAAGATAGTTATAAACAATATTAAATTGTTTAAACAACTTTTCTGTTAACTTTAATTAATTATTACCTCACTTAGTGAAAAAAGGACAGAAAGGTAAAAATTGCCGCAAAACCGCAACTATTAGGTGCAATCGATATAGATGAAGATAGTCATAAACAATAATAATTTGTTTAAACAATTATTTTGTTAACTTGAATTCATTATTACTTCACTCCGAATGTAAAGTGGACAAAAAACCAGAAATTTAAAAAAAACCGCATCTTTTCAGCATTATTCAAATATAATATTATTAATAATTATAATAAATTGTTCAAACAATTATTTTGTTAACTTGAATTTATTATTACTTCACTACAGATAAAAATTGAACAAAAAGCCAGAAATTAAAAAAAAACCGCATCTTTCTAGCATTATTCAAATATAATATTATTAAAGGAATGTATACCATTAAGCCGTTTCCCTTTCAGGGTAGGCGTGACATTACCCGATTCAGGTAGTGTTTCTAGGTGGATAGTTTTCTTGTAGTTATAAATAACTACAAATGTGGGCTCACCACACCCACGATGTGCCAACAGCACTCAGTATTCTTGAATGGTCACCTATCCAAGTACTATGTTATATAAGTTATATGAATTCCTAGAATGGCTGGTCCTCACAGTTTGTCAGGGGGCAGGGCGAGAGACGGTTGCGACTCCGCCTCTGAAGGGACGCATGCACTAATACTCAGTCGAGTAGACTGCGCAATATTATGGAAACGGTTCAGGCGGCCCTGGCTGTTTACGTTTCGCTGTACGCGCTATATGAACAAGACTATTTTCAGGCAACCCCCGATATTGTTCATCTATCGAGACTCTGGTGTATTGATATACATATACAATAATAATAATAATGATATATAATATACAATATACTAGCTGTTACCCGCGGTATGAGAGCCCAAATAATATGTGTGCATATTTTGGTGCCCATTGGTCAAAAACTATGGATTTGCATAAGCATCATACGTTTTAGGCCACTTGATTTTATATATTAGATAATAATATATAATAATAAATATATACATGTACAATTATTCCATTCTATATTAAAATCATTGTAAATAATTTAATTGCAATTTTTTAATGCATTTTTAAGGAAATTAATAATGTTTACTTTCTTGTTTTATATTTTTTGAAATTTTTAAAAATTCGACTTCATTGTAGAAAATGTTTTTGTAGGTTTAAAATTTAACCATTTGATTACTAATTCAGAAATTATTTTCAAAAAGTAGTTAATTTTATTTAAAAATTAAACTATTTTCTTGAAGATTGATCTTCTTTGCTTGAAAATTCAACAATTTCCAAAAAAATTAGCTACTTTGATGAAAATTCCTCTCTCTGAATTGAAAATTTAACTCTTTTTTCATAAGTCCAACTGTTTGGTGAGAAATTATAAAATTAATTTGTTTAGTTTCTACTATCTGCTCAAAAATGGATCATTATGTTAAAAAGCGTATCTTTCCAGTTTGAATCATAGGAACCGATTTCAAGTGGCGCTTTTCAAGTTCGTATGTATGTGATGGCCATGTATATCCATGACGTCATAAGTTTTGACGTCATGGACTGTAAAACCAATAAGACTGATAAAAATTAGTCTCAAGTGGTACTTCAATGTACTTAATGTACTTAAATGTGTAAATATACAAATAGCTATTATATGACTATAAGATGAAAAGGGGGGCTTTACACAGAAAAAACTGGGGTTTCCATTAGAACCCATTTTTGGTTCCAAAGGAGCTGCAACAAAAATGAACCCCACTTGCTGAAAAGGAACCCAAAACGATAAATGAGCTCTAAATGATACCTCACTTGGGGTTCGAAAGGATCCCAATTGTAAATGAGCCTATTTCTAAAGAACTTATTTTCGCTTTGCCCACTTCGACATTTTGTTTAATTAATAATACAATTTTTACCTGAAAGCACACATGTAATCAACCTCTGATGGGCATAACTTGATGAAGACAATGAAGGTACAAAATATTACTGTAATTAAAATAGATATAATGACTTGATAGATGTAATTTGCAGGTTATGTAACAAGCTTGTAAACATAAAGGCTTATTCATATGCAAGAAACTTTTCGACATGTCACTTTTTAAAAGTACAACTATATATTATTAGAAGTGCTGTAGGGTCGTTGCAAAAACAAAATTTCCTTTGTTTTATAATTTTAACATAAAATATAAAAATAGATAACCAATTTGACTGTAGAGAAACGAATTTTTTTAAAGTCTTAATGCGCATGCGTCGCACCAGCAGCCTCACTGCATGTTGATCGCGCGCTTATTTGAAATGATAAAATATGCAAATCAATTTTTTACAACATAATTATTATAATATTATTATTATAATTATTGTTTAATAATTTTAAAGTAAAAAAAAATATTATGAATTATTCAGAATTGACATTTGTGAAGAAAAGTCTTCCTTCTTTTGAATTTAAAATCAATAATTCATTTGTAAAGAGTAAAATCAAAGAATTAATTTACCTTTTACCCTAAAAGTCTATTTTGTGATCTGACAATTAATTTCTTTGATTCTAAACTGATGATTTATCATAAGAAATTAATTTACACATTTGATAATTTAAAAAAAAAACATATACAGCGAAAAACACGATAATTGACAGAAATGGACTTGTAGATTGAACTATTTAAAAACTGTTACAGATTGAACTATTTTTAAATTTAAACATTAAAAATTGTGATATTTACAGGTCCAATAGTTCAAAATTGTATTAAATACATGCAGGAATCATCACAACAACTGGTTTTCCTTCCCCAAGCACATACATTTTCAGGGTGGCGATTCGGCGGACAATTTCAAATTCCCGGTTTTTCCCGGTCAAGTTTTTCAAGTTTCCCGTTCAAGTAAAAGTAACATATTCATATTTGCCGTAAAACGCAAACATTTATTTTGATTCATGACGTTCACTCTGAACATCCTTTAACACAACAGAACAAAACATTGCAAAATAAATGAATTTTCAAAAAATACTTGAATTTTCCACTAAATATATCAATTTTTCACAAAAAAATGAAATAGTTAAACTTTTCAACCAAAGTGATGAATTTTCAAATAAAATTATGAATCTTCAACTGAATAGTTAAATTTTAAACATAATAAAAAATAAATTTTCAGCTTAAATTATGAATATTTAACTGGAACACTTGAATTTTCGACCAAAAAGATGAATTTTTAAACCAGAAGATTAATTTTCAAATAAAAAGAATTATTTTGTATAAAAAATACAATTTTTTAACAAAATACATTAATTTTTAACAAAATAGTCGAATTTTTGATTAAAGGAGACAAATTTTCAACCAAATAGTTGAATTTTGAACTAAAACAAGAATCATTTTCAACCAAAAATGGAATAGTAACGTTTTTTGTGAAAAAAAACAATTAATTTTAAACCAAACGTAAGAGTTTTCAATTAAAACAATGAATATTCAACTAAAATAGTTGAATTTTCTGACCAAAAAATTAATTTTTACTAAAAAAGATAAATTTTCAACCAAAACTTAAATAATTATATTTCAAGTTGAAGAAATTAATGTTTAAACAAACAAACGAAGTGATGAATTTTCAAATAAAATTCTAAATATTTAACTGAAATAGTTGAAATTTAAACCAGGCAAATGAATTTTTTTACTGCAATGATGAATCTTTAACTAGAATAATTGAATTTTGGACCAAGAAGATGAATTTCTACCAAAAGACGGATTTCCAACTAAAAAAGATCATTTTTCTACCAAAAATTGAATAAATAAATTCATAGGCAAAAAAAGACTTAAAAAAAAAGAGATGAATTTTCAACTAAAATTATGGAATATTCAACTGGAATAATAGTTACATTTTCATTTTAAAAAAAATAATTACCTAAAATATTGTAAGTAATTTATTTAATAAATTACATTTTTTTATACAAAATTATAGACAATGAAATGAATAATTGGATGAAAAAACTTTACTTCATTGGCGAATTTGTTGATGACAGCTCTCTCAGCTCGCGGAAATTGTTACAAATCATTTATTTAATTTTTTTGATGAACATATTGCTTAAAATGTGTTGCCTCGAAAAAAAAGTAAATAAACGTTTTCGAATAATTCCCGCGAGACGAAAGTGCTGCCATCAAATTGCCACGTCATAACCTCAAAATCCTAGTACCGATTGGTCCTATTGGGAACGATTGAAACTTTGCAACACTGAATCTTTCCCAATCGTGCACACACGATTAAGAAACACGATTAGAAACAATTCAAATTTCTTTCTATCATTCTGAATTGTTTTCAATTAATTATTTC
Source organism: Andricus curvator (assembly GCA_932195095.1). Classification (NCBI taxonomy): domain Eukaryota; kingdom Metazoa; phylum Arthropoda; class Insecta; order Hymenoptera; family Cynipidae; genus Andricus; species Andricus curvator. Next base: position 13,410 of record CAKNYM010024217.1, read on the forward strand.
TATAAGGGTAAACAGTTTGCTTTTTCCGAAAATTGTACGCATAATAAATAAGAATATCGTTTGTGTTTGCTTTACCGACAGATTCTGGAAATCGCGAAATTACCAACCCGACTTTGCAAGCGGTTCGTTTGTGAATGCGCCTTTATGTTGTTCTTTTCAAGTGCGCTCTAAACGAACCCTTTTGGGTCTCTGCAGGTATCTATTGGAGCTCAAGTTCGAAAGGATACCAACTTTTATTTGAGCCGCAACATTAGTGAACCCCCAGTTTTTTCTGTGTAGACTAATAAGTAGCCGTATTCGTGCATGTATTATATGAAGTATAATAAGAATTACAGATATATCATATAATATTATTATATTCACCAATAGAATTAACGATGACCGCCAAAGTGAAAACAAAAGTACAGACGATCCGCATTTTCGAAAAGTAGAGAAAAAACTGATTAATGCTTCAGTGAATAATTTGGTTAACGACTGTATCTAAGAAATATTACATTGCATCATCAGAGTACAAATATATACATAAGTAGCCGTTATCTCACACATATGTGAAATAACGACTTTATTAGTGTCAAGGTTGTCTTATCACGATCATTTTGATTAAAACATTTTCATCTCAAATGGAAGGTAAAAGTTTTTATGTGAAAATAATGCATCAGTTCAATTACCTACTGAGGTAAAAATAAAAAAACAATGTAAGGCAGAAAAACGAATTTTACGGGTGAAGAAATTTGTTTAAAATTAATTTTCACGCTTTATTTCGATGTATATTATTCTTATAAATGGAATTTGTATGGATGAGGAAGAAGTAAGGGAAGGGAGGGGAAGTAGAAGTATGTGAGTGGAATTAGGGAACGCAAAGCATGGGGAAATGAGGGAACTGACGGTGGGCAGGAGAAGTAGGAGAAGTATGGGAGTGAAATTAGGGGAAGTAAAAGATGGAGAAGTGAGGGAAGGGATACGATTGGAAGTGTGAGATGTGAGGGGTTGGGGAGTAGGAGAAGCGAGTGTAATTGTGGGATGTGAAAGGAGAAGTCAGGAAATTCAGGAGGTAGAAAGTATGAGAAGTGAGGGATGTGAAGAATGTTAGGGGTTGTGATGTAGAGGAAGAAAAATAACAGAAGTAAAAATGTTATATTATTATATATTTACCAATAGAATCAAGGAAAACGGCAAAAGCAAGGAATAGAGTACCCGCGTTGCTCCTCATTTTTTACTAATCGAGTAGATGAGAGTAAATGGAAGTAGATGATAATGATTCAGCGAGAAAAGTAATTTTCTACAAGATGTTTCCATATATATATATATACTAGTGGGCTTTTCGTATTCCACGTAGCCAATTTCGATTTGCTGACTCCCCCTTTCTGACCTCCTGACTCACTGCTTCACTCGCACAACGAAGTTTCATAGAGATTTTCTGGTCTATATCCTCGTATACCTGTATGTTATAGAACAAATAGCGGTATCTGAAGAATTATATCGACATACGCTCATAGTTTAAACAAAGGTTCCAGAAAACAGATTTTTATTCGTCTAATTTTATATCTTCCAAGGCTTCATTATTGCACAAATTAATATGATGAATTCATGTGATATCGTTTATAGATTTTTTTTATAAGGAACCAAATATACATTTTTTATAAACTATTTTAATTGTGGGGAAAATATTTAAAAAGTTTTCATTGAAACATAGCTCTGTACCAATTATTAAAAAAAAAAACTTTTGTGGATAGAACAGCTTTTTAGGAGTATTTAGAATTTATTCACTAAATATAATTAACAAATATCAAACGTGTGAATGAATAGATTTCATGCGACACAGTATGTACACGTTTCGTTTTTGTCAACCTACAATGTATATAGTGGGTAGACGATAAAATTGTTTGTAATTTTCCTGATGTCCTAGAAATATGTATAATTTACAAAATTAAACGTTCGGGCTGGTTGGAATTTTCAATCCATACTAGACTTTCCTGTTTTTAGGCCGGGTTGCGAACCTGATACCCGACCCGACGTCAATTTGTACTCACCCTCGAAAGTAACATAGCCGTTGGCTAAATGCGGATTTTACGTTTATTCTGCGTTTTTTCGTTTTTTTAATTACAATAATGAATCAAGAATAATTGAAAATAATAAAATGTCACACTTCAGAGCCCAAAATGCTCTTAAAAAAGAGGAAACAAGGTGATTTTTACAAAAAAATAGGGGCATAATCGAGAATTAATTCTTTTAAATACCACTAATGTTGACATCATATGCAATGCAATATGAAACGCTTTAATCTCTTGAGATTTCATGTCACAATATGTTGCATTGCCCAAAAAAGAGTTTAATTTTCAATCAACAAAGATTTTCAAGCAGAAGAGGTAAATGTTTAATCCAAAGAGTCAAATTTTCAATCAAATATTTGAATTTTCAACAAAAAATTCATTTCTAACCAATCAGTGCCATTAGTAACCAAATAGTTGAACTTTCAAGCAGAAGAAACGAACATATGTTGTAATAACACTTAAAATGATTAACAAAGTATAGAAAATGCAATACTAATGCACTGAGAAAAAGTTTTCTTTTACCATGTGAATTTTATTTGGCTGAAGTAATTGAAAGTTTTGATCATTTGCAAAACTTTGAATTGAAAAAATGATTTACATCTGCAACGCCACGACGCTGCATGGAAAGCATCCTTTAGAGCATCAAGACTAATGAATTCTAAGAAAGAAAAAAAATACGTCATTAGGATTTTGGGGAGATGTGATAAGATAGCTACAATATAATGTATTTAATGCTTTCACGATGAATCATTAAAATAAAATTATGTGTTTCGGGTTTCAATCGTGTGCAAAACTACGAATCTTGCCGACGGAAAGCCAAATCGGATTGGTATTATATTCATTGTCCCTCTCGATGTTATTAGGGTGTTTTAACATTCCGATTGCTTCTCTATGTTTTCTTGGAAAAATATTGTTTTTTTTTTTGCGATGACGGTCGTTTGTTCAAGAAAATGCTATGTCCTGTTTCGATATGATATTCAGCTAGCGTTGATTGCGTGAAATGCTTTATCCTGACTTTACACTTATGTTCCTTTACACGTTGGCTTGCCGCTTTCCCGGTTTCTCAAATATAGACTTTTCCACAAGAGCCAGGTATTTTACATACTTCCGGATCACTGAGAGGTTCCTTTTTATGTTTAGGGTTTTTTAGAAGTTTTGTAATTCCTTTTGTAATTTATCTTTATCCATTTTGTTCGATTTCCATGGTTAGCTGGATATCGGGTTTTAATCGATTGATGAAATTGGAAGAATTGTTTGGCTCATCTAGTCCATGTCTCCAGATGACAAAAGTGTTGTCAAAGTAACGGCACCAAAATTCTGGTTTAAGCTTGGATTAGTTAAAGATTTTAGTTTCTAGATGGTTCATAAAGAATTAATCAGAGATTGGCACTTTCGTAATGAGAGATACTACGACAAAACTCACTAGTATGTCTTGGAGTTGAATGTGAATCTGTTGTGTTTTTTTGAAAAGTCAAAAGATTTTTGGACGTGTGTAATAGAGTTTCCTGTGAGAGGATTCTGTTTTTTGGTAAGAAGGCGTGCTGTCAAGTTTAGAGTCTTATACAAGGGTTTTTGTTGTGCTAACTATTGTTTTGGGGGGTCTTTTTTAGGTTTTTTATGCGTCGTCAGTCAGGAGGTCCATGAGTTTGTTGTTAGAGTCTTCTTTATTCATTATTACTGTTGTGTTGCCTTTGTCGGAGGGTTATATTATGATGCCTTTATTCCGATTGAGTTCTTTAATTATTGTTTTTTCTTGTTTTGTTAAGTTTGAGGAGGGAAGTTGTGTTTGACGTAAGATGTTGGCCGTCCTACGCCGTATGTCATTCGCCTTTTGGGTGGAAATTTATATATTGTGGATTCCAAAATACTGATGAATCCTTCTTTCGAGATTTTGGAGGGAATTACTGCAAAATTATGTCCTTGAGATGAGCCTGAAATTATTTCATTGCTGAGAGGCCTTACTGGAAGTAATTTGACAGATTTTATGTTTTGTTTTTGCGTGCAAAAATCTTTAATCCATTGGGATTGGTCAAATGATATGCGGTCTAATGTAGACGAAATGTCAAGTCTGAGGATATTTGTAGGTCAATATGAAGTTTTAATAGTTTTTTTTAGGTAGTGGGCAAGACAAATTTCCTATGGTGTATTCTTTCTTTCAAGAGAAGCAAACATTTTTCATGTAGACTTGATTTGGATTTAGATATTCCCGAATGGGTTGTCATTCGTAAGAATTTTAGCACGATGTTGTTGTCCCTGCATCGTTTCAAGAAAGCTATAGATTTTAATAGCTTAGCCGAGGGGGAAACAACTCTGGTAATCCGCTGGCCCACTTGGTGATCCGAACTGGTAATCCACGGTAATCCGAATAATCCGGCGTTATCCGGAGTAATCCGAAGTAATCCTCAGTACTCCAAAGTAATCTAAGTGAATCAGAGTAATCCGAGTATACCATTAAACCATTTCCCTTTCAGGGTAGGCGTGACACTACCCGATTCGGGTAGTGTTTCTAGGTTTTTCTTGTAGTTATAAATAACTACAAGTGTGGGCTCACCACACCCACGATGTGCCAACAGCACTCATGTCAGTATTCTTGAATGGTCACCCATCCAAGTACTAACCGCGTCCAACGCTGCTTAACTTCAGTGATCTGACGAGAACTGGGTTTTTCAGCGTGGTATGGCCGTTGGCCATAATAATAAAAGTAATCCGGGGTAATCCGAGTAATCCGGCGTTATCCGGAGTAATTCAAAGTAATCCTCAGTAATCCGAAGTAATGTAAGTAAATCAGAGTAATCCGAGTAATCCGAGGTAATCCGAGTAATCCGGAGTAATTAGAAGTAATCCTCAGTAATCCGAAGTAATGTAAGTAAATCAGAGTAATCCGAGTAATCTGGGGTAATCCGAGTAATCTCGCGTTATCCGGAGTAATCCGCAGTAATCCGCACCAATCCGAAGTAATCTAAGTAAATCAGAGTAATCCGGTAACCCGGGTAATCTGAGTAATCTGGCGTTATCCGGAGTATTCCGCAGTAATTCGAAGTAATCTAAGTAAATCAGAGTAACCCGAGTAATCGGAGGAATCCGCCGTTATCCGCAGTAATCCGAAGTATTCTAAGTAAGTAAGAGTAATCCGGGTAATCCGGGGTAATCCGAAGTCATCCGAATTAATCCAAAGTAATCCAAGTAATCCTAGGTACTCCAGGTTCATCCGGGGTAATCCGAGGTAATCCATCTCCGCTGGACCGCGATTTTAAGATTTGTTTCCCCCTCGAGCTTATCTTGAGACGACCGGTGCTCACTAAAAGTGTTAGTTTTAGTAAGAAAACTCTCCCTGTAGAGTTCTTTCATAAGAAGGATATTGACGCACGCAACGAAACTCCTATTTGTAGTATCGCAGAAATTTCTATTCTACAGGTAGACATTTTTTATGATTGCTTAGCAATTACGTAATATTTATTTATGTCCTTGATCCAAATCTAGAGAGTATGATTTGGTCTTGATTTTATGATGTAAAAAACTTTCGGAAACAATTTACCGGATTTGCCGATGAGTTGAACCCAAGATTCCGAACCAATGATTTTTCTGGAAAAACCTTGGAGTTTGAAGCTATATACTTACTACATACATACTACATACTACGTAGATACTACCCCCCTCCACCTACTTGCGTGAAGTTTTTTCCATTGCTCTTAACATGGAAAATGTTACTTTGAGTGTAGTAAATTTAACCGCAAATTTACCTAGAATTACCATAACTTTTTAGGATAACGGTAAGGGAAAATAGTTACAAACAATAACAAATTGTGCAAGAAATTATGTTTGTCGACTTTAATTAACTATTACCGCACTCTAATTGATAAGTCGACATAATTGAAAGATTACAGAAAAAACCGCAACTTCCTAGCATTAGCCTGAAAGAATATTGTTATAAATAATAATAGATTGTTCAAACAATGTATGTAAACATCTAGTCATGCGTAGAAAGTAGTATTTCATATATAAAAAACAATTTTCATTAAAAACCACCAAACATAATAATAATGAGCGCCAAAAACTGGCAAAAGGAAATTTTTACGTATGAGCTATTTTCAAATAGTAATTACACGATTGAGTTTTATGGCTAATTGTGAAAAAAAAAGTTCAGGTTCAACTCGATTCACTTAATATGTGATATTCTGAATAAAATTTACGAAAACGTTTTTTTTTATCATGAGAAATACGTGTTAAACTTCATCGGGCGTGCGGAACATCTAAATATCATTTTTTCAAATAAAAGAACGTATTTTTTTTTAGATTCGAGCAAATTCAAAATGATGAAATTCAAATATTTACGCACTTAATCTATTGTAGCTTGCTTTTTTCGCGCCCCGTGCCTCGGTTTGCAGAAAATATCTGTTTAATTTTTAATGAATTTTAATCAACAGGAGCTCATTTCATTCCTGAATATATTTTTAGAATTTCCATTCTTCACATTTTTATTTAATATTGGTTAGCAAATTTTTTGGTTCGCCAAAGAAATAAAGTTCCAAAAACGTCGGACCTTCGATTCTTTTAAACTACATATACTTACGTTTTCTGGCGCAAATTTGATTTTCGTGGGAAAACCCATAAAAAACGTATATCAAAATGCACATTTTATGCTGCATTAATTTTTAGCCTATGAGTAAAAGTTTTCGGGATATTGGAAGTTGAAGATGGAAAATCATAAACATTTCATATTTTCATCAAACGTTGGAAATGGAAACCTATGTGATCTACACTAATTGTGTAGCCAGTCACAGAAGTGCCTTCATGCTCCGTCCCTCCTTGAGAATTTGATATCTTGAATTTATGCCAAGAAAATTTCAGAAATCTTCTTGCGTTTCCCAGATATGAGTGAAAATGTTGAATTGTGTCTGCGTTGGGTTCAGATCGGACTGCTGCTACCCGGATCGCTACCATCCGAATCAGACGATTTGAAATATTGCCACATGCCGATAGATTGTCGCCGCATTTTCCTAAGTCATAGCATGGGTTGAACTCGAGTTAGAAAATTCGAGAAATTCTTGATGGATAAAAATTGTGCAATCTGCAAATTACTAGTGTACTACAAATTCATGAATGTCTATTTTGTTTCTACAAAATAAGGTGCTGTCCCATCTGATGTCGTGGTGGTAAAAATGTCGAATAAACACACTGTTGACGGTGCACTCTCCTATACAAGGCGGGATCCACATTGGTTGAGACCTCGGACAAACCCGCAGAACTTTCAAGGCTATGTAGTTTTTATGCATATGTGCACAGGCTCTCGTTTTACTTCTAGTTTCTTCATGCCGAAAGAACCAATTGCCGGTCATAATCCTGCACATGAAGTTTCAGTAAGTTGAGCTAGAGTTATGGATAATGGAGGTGAAAAACGATGAAGGATTCTACCTTTACAATCATGCTGCCCCATCTGCATATCGGGTTGCAAGAGACTACATGTTTATAACAATACCAGAAACTACAAATATTTTTTGGGCAATGTTGAAACCAAAAAAAACCACTTGAGTTTGTTGACTTGGCCCTTGATATACTGCGTGCCGCGGGAGAGAGCTCCGAACCCCCTCGCCATGAATAGCAAGGGGAACAAGTACACCAATAAATTCCTTAAGGATATTTATGCATTCTTTATTTAAAACAAAAATTTTACTTTTTCCTCCATTCGCCGCCTTGAAGCTTTTCATATATTCTAAGTGTGTCAATTTTAATTCCAATTATATAATCTCGTATATTTCTGTAAATGTACAAAGGAGGGGTGTAAATGAGGGCGCTTTTTGGCCCCCAACTGATTGGGCTCAAATTAAGTAAGGTTGTTGTTTTGAAAGTGCCTCACAAACTTCTGAAACGATTTTCCGGATGAGCGTTTCGTTAAGGAGAAAACACGGCCTTCACGACAGCATTTTACATGGAATTTCGAGCAGCTCGACAGATAATTTAACATTTGTCCCTGTTCTAAATCTACCACATTTACCAAACTTGCTCAAAAACAGTGTATGTATATGATATATAAAATATAGCAAAGCGATTATTCTAGGAATTTGTCTACGCATTGAAATTCAGCAATACATTCCACCATATAACGACCATAAAGAAATATGTGAATTTAAATTCATTTTTCTGATGCTTTCTCTGTTCAAATCTGCAAGAAATAGTGATTTTGTTATATTTTAACATCAAGAGATGTGAAGTGATTAGAAAAAAAAGGAAATTTATACTTTCGCACGTGTTTTTCATATTTTCCCAATCCCCTTTCTATTTTACAACGCTATTTCATATCTACCCGCGCCCCATCCTTTTTTCCTACACTATTTCATATTTTTTCAAGCCCATTTTGTTTTTCCCACGCTATTTCGTATTTTTTCACGCTTTTTGCTTCCTCATAGAGGAAGCTTTGTAATGGTAACATTTTCAAAAAATTTTTATTCATTTAATTAAACCTTGCTCAGTTTGAAAATATCTAATACAATGTTCTAAGCAATTCTCCGGATGCGTGTTTGTGGATGTCTGTGTGTGTGTGGATGTCACACTTTTTTGTGAACACGATAACTTGAAAACGGTTGCAGATAAATTGATGAAATTTAGAGGGCTTATTTACACCACTAATATCTTGATGCTAAAAAGTTGATGCGAGAATAGAAAAGATATGTTGATTGGAGACGAATCGATTGACCTATAATATTGATAAATTTTATTGAGGGGTAAGAAAGCTACGGTAATGCATAATATTTGAACATATGGTTTTTTATAGTAAAACTTTTTTCATTAACATAATTCAAACTTGGTGCAAAAATATAAAAGATTTCTTGGTTTGAGATGAATCGATTGACCTATAATATTAATACATTTTATCAAAGAGTAGGGAAGTTATCGTTATTTATATTATATTTAAAATCGATTTTCATAGTAAACATTTTTTAATTCTCATAACTTGAAGTTGATGTGAGAATAGAAAACATGTGTTGATTCGAGACGAACCGATTGATCTACAATATTGATACATTTTATTGAAGAGTGAGAAAGCTACGGTAATGCATAATATTTGAAAATATGTTTTTTTTTATAGTAAACCTTTTTTTCTAACATAATTCAAAGTTGATGAGAAAATAAAAAAAAAATCCTTGGTTCCAGACGAATCGATTCACCTATAATATTAATACATTTTATTGAAGAGTAAGTAAGTTATGATCATTTATAATATTTGAAACATCTGTTGATAATAAACGTCATCGCGATTTTCATAGCGATTTTCATATTTCTGGTTGCTGTAAAATCTTCTGGAGTTTCTTTTCCCGGAGGGAGGATGCTTTTTAGGCAGCTTCTGTAAACGTGGAGGGGAGCAAAATTTATTCAAGGTACTCTTTTACTTCGTCATTTACATTTCTCCCCTGATCTATACCAAATAAAAATTTACTTAGACTTTATTCTGTCGCCTTATGTTTTACATTGTTCATCTCAAACTCGATCTCGTTGATCACCTTGGGCCACATTTCCCGCATTCGTGATCACTAGGTTTACTCTACATAGGTGCAAGGGAACGGTTGAATCGCTCTACCTGACCATTTGCTTTGGGTGACCCGGTAGCCACTTTAACATGCTGAAGACCTCACTCTTTTAGAAACTTTTCAAATTCTTCAGAGGTAAAGCAGGTACCAGTATCTGACATCAAGATTTTAGGTTTACTGTAAGCAGCAAAGTATTGTTTCAGGTTTACTATCGCCTCTGCCGAAGTCGCAGACTTGGTTGGAAAAAGTTTCGTGAATTTTGTAAAAGCATCTACTACCAGCAAGATATGCTTCTTTCCTGGAACTCGCGAATCACGTATATCCTCATGACCTATGTGCATCATCTCGAACGGTTTATTCCCTTTTGGGATCATTTGCAGCAAAACTTCGGCTTTACCTGACACTGGAGCGAAATCGATACACTTTAAACAACCCTTTACATGCTCTTCTATTTTCTTTCTCATTTCAGGAAACCAATAATTCTTAAAAACGTTTCGGTATACCTTTTCAGCCTCTGTATGTCCTAATTCGTCGTGATATTTGAACAATAGATTTTTCTCCATACTATCTTGTACATATAACAAAAGTGAATCATCTTTCTTCCGATAAACGACACCATTTCTAGCCTCATACATCTTATCTTCTGATTTATCAATTTGCTTCATAATTTCAACAATTCTTCGGTCCGCAGTCTGAGCTAGAGAGAAGTTTCTTTCAAATAAATTGTCGTCTATAGCCAAAACATAACACACTCTACTCAGTCCATCAACGTGAGACATGCGCCTCCCCTCCCGATGTTCAGTTGTATAGTCATAAGATTGAAGCTCCATGACCCTCCGCTCAATTCTTGGGTTAATATTTTTCTTTTTTAGTGCCAACGTAAGCGAGTTGCAATCTCTAAGTATTTTAAAAGTGCTTCCCCACAAATATACTCGGAACCTGCGAACGGCATAAAGTATGGCTAACGTTTCAAGCTCGAACGAGTGAAACCTGCTCTCTGCCTGAGACGTACGCTTCGAAAAGTAAAAAATCGGATAAAAATTCAGCTTTTTCTTTTTTTGCATTAGGGCAGCCCCAAAGCCAATGGAGCTTGCATCGCAATGCAGTTCTGTTTCATCATGAGGGCTGAAAAGTGAAAAGATTGGTGCCTCCACTAGCTTGGCCTTCAAAATTGCAAAGGCTTCTATTTCTTTTTCTGCGAACTTGAAGTCTACTCCCTTTTTCAACAAATCGTACAGCGGTTTTGCTATCAGTGAAAACTTCTCAATGTATTTTCTGAAAAATTATGCGACCCCTAGAAAGGACTGTACCCCCTGCACGTTTATTGGAAGAGGAAAATTCAAAATCGCTTCCATTCTTTTTTAGTTGGCCTAATCCCCTGTTCGTTTATCTCATACCCAAGGAATTCGATAGTAGTATATGAAAACTGGAATTTATCCAGTCTTAGTTTCAATCGATTTTCAACCAACAATCTGAACAGTTTTTCTAGAACCACTAAATGATGCTCAAGGGTAGAAGACGCCGCCATGATGTCATCCATGTACACAATGATATCTCCTGACCTAATTAATTCCTTCAAAGCTGTATTGATTAATTTCTGGAATGTACTTGGTGCCGTTTTCAACCCAAAAGGCATACGCAAATATTCCTACTGACCAAATGTAGTTACGAGTTGTAGGGTATAATTGACGGGCTGAGAGTAAAAGCGGTGCAAAATGAGTTGCAGAAGAGAAGCGGTTTCAGTTTTCGTATCAACGCAAAGAAGACTTGAAAAAAGTATGGGAGTAGAAACGGAATGATTGAGCGTCAGAGTAGAAGCGAACTGAAATTATTCCGCGGGGAAAAACGGTTTTGGACTTCAACCCGCTTTGGCTCCCAGTCTGAACTCAAGCCGCTTTTACCCACAGTCCCAACCCATCCAGAACATGGGAATTTTCGGCCCCCACCACTTTCCCATCAGGGTGCGACACATGCAAACGTAGCGTGTCGGTGAGTCGGCTCTGTTACATGCTGTGTAGACCAGCTTGTTGGCTATTAGGAGGTTCGGGTTGATTTTTGTTTTCAAAAATTCACACCTAAACGAAAGACTTCAAATACATGTAATGAAGTCTTGAAATATTTAATGATTATGCCTTACAGGAATGTATATGGGATTTTAAGGTTAGGTTAATAATATCTATCACTTTCAAGCAGGGATTCGGTACGGAGGTTTTACTCCGGTTTTATTTTGCTCCTC